>JALPQD010000654.1:655539-933543 GCA_023101885.1 Typhlomys cinereus
CACAAACGTTCTATGCACTCTTAGAGTACCTCTGCGCCGAATGCCTTTGCATAACATCTAAGGGCAACAGTCAGTCCTTGAATGAACATAGGAATGTTGGGCATGGATGTGGGGGGAGGGGAGATACTTTAAGAGCCTGGAAATGCGTTCTCCATCTGCTCCTGCAGACCCCCGTCTGCCCTGCTCCACCTGCTCTTTCCCCTGGAAGGCAGCTGCCTTGGGCTTTAGCTCTCAGCTCCCATTCCCTGAGGGTGGGGTCTTGTGGTTCAAATAGTGGGTACAGTGGGCAACTGAAGGGAAGGAAAAGAGGGCAGTTGGGGTGTTTACCCCCTGCTGTCCTTCCCTGGGTTGCCTTGGCAGTGGTTGCAATCTTTCCGTCCAGTGCCCCACTCTGCCCTACAGTTTAGCCTTTCACCAGGTTCCAAGCAATTCCCCTTCCTGGGACCAGAGGTGGCAAAGGTTTTGCACTCCACCAGCTCTTACTGATTTTCCTGAGCCTAGCCTATCATCAGAGGTGGCTATTCCTTTCTGTCTTCTCTTTACTTCTTTGAAACGCCCTATCTTTCAAATGCTGAGACATTAGTGATATAGGAAAGTCCTTGAGACCACATCCCATGGATTAGTGACTATGCATAGCAGATGTGGCTGACATCCCTCCCTTCCAGACATGCCAGGCCAGTGCCTCCGGGAAAGAGAACTGGAAGTGGCCTCACTTGGACTCAGTTTTTCCTGTTGAAAAGATACTACTTGCACCTTTCATGGATTGTGTAATTTCAACCACGCTTCTGAATCGTTATGATCCTTAGACTAGCAATCCCGCTCCAGAACACTTAACATGAAAGGCTAGACGTGTCCTCCTAGCACAAACACAACGTGGAGATCTGCCGGGACAGTGATTGTTTTCTCGTAGTTTCTTAACATGCTTACATAAAGCTGAAAATATTCCTTGGAGAAAGGGTCTCATGGATCCCAGGCTGAACCTAAACTTTCTACACAGTGGAAAATAACTTTGAACTTCTGATCCTCTTGCCTCCACCTCCCGAGTGTTAAAATTTTAGGCACTGATGTTGGGAATTAAACTCAGGGCTTTCCTAGTAGGCAGGCAATCTAGCGACTGAGCTATATCCCTGGCTCTGAAAACCAATCATATATTTAAATTTGGATGAAGTATCCCATCAAAATAGTATTACAGTGAAAATTTCCATGCAAGTTAATTTCATGAAATACTTCTAGTATCCCCTTTTAACACAGGTATCTAAATATCAAAGGCTCATATGTTTAAAAAAATCTATAGTAAGAGGAATTGGAGTGACCCTCTGCCCTTCTTCAGACTGCCTCTTGCTTCTCTGCCTGTAATTAACAATGTAAAAATTTTAACCCATCCTAGAAGATTGTTTATTTTGTCATTCATTTAAAATATATACTCAGCACCCTGCCCCCTGTTTGACACTAGAACCAGAAAGACAAGAGGATTCTGACTTCGAGGAATTCAACATCTGTGCATCTACATGCTCATGAGATATTAGGATAATGCATGTGGCCAGTGGTAAAGTGAGGAAGCATCAGTGAGGAATTGGCAAAGACCATCTACAGAATTCAGTGTAACACGTCAAGTGGTAAAGTGAGGAAGCATCTAAAGGCACCAAGATCCTTGGAGGCAAAGGATTGGCAGCCACGGCAGTGTTCCTATACCTAAGGGGAACACGGGAAAGGGTTCAGGGAAAGGCCACTGGGTCCTTGTACGTCATCGGAGAGGAGGGCCCAGAGGAAAATCAGACATGCACAAGAAAGGACTCTCTGGGAATTGGGGCGGGAGCTACTGGGGGATGGGGAGGGAGAAGGGTGGGGAGGGGGAGCAGGAGGTACGGGGGGAGGAGGAGGAGGAAGGGAGGGAACTGGTATACCTAATAAGTTTGTATGAGCTGAAATTAAAAAAAAAACAAAAAAAAAAAAGTGAGGAAGCATCAATGAGGAATCGGCAAAGACCATCTACAGAATTCAGTGTAACGCATCAAGGTCTGCAAATGAGAGAGGTGCTGTTGCACAGAAAAGAGGGGGACAGCCTAGATGGATGGAAAAACAGTCACAAAACACTAAAGATGGACCAGGGCAAGTGCTATGAGTTTATGGATCTAGTCATGAATATCCCAGTTACTTGTCTGTTGCTGATATGCATATACGACCAGACAACTCAGGGGAAGAAGGGTCTTACTCTTGGCTTCCAGCTTCTAGCTCTAGAACGTCAGCATGGCACAAGAGGCCATACCAACAGCAGGAGCCAGGAAGCTGAGTGGCCATGCCACCTCCACAAGAGCTGAGAGGGGGTGGATTTCCAACCAGTTCTCTATCTTATTTGCCTGCCCAGGGAATAATCTCACCCATTATGGACTGAGTTTTCCTACATCAATTAGATAATTGTTCAGGGATCAACTAAATAAATCTTCATATAGGTGCCTGAAGAGTCAGCCTTCAATTGTTGACACCTGTATATACATTGAATATAGCTTATGTTCCAGAGTAGATTTCTTTAATTTTATATATGTGTGTGTGTGTGTGTGTGTGTGTCCCTATGGAGGACCAAGGGTAACTTGAGAATCATCCTGGATTGATTCTAACTCCTTCTTGCTTCATTCAGGGATTTCCTAGACTCCACCCACCAGGGCTGTAAGTGTAGGCCGCCATCATTTCTGCCTGGAATTTATTACGTGGGAACTCAGAACCTTTTGCTTTTGAGGCAGAGTCTTAACCCCTGAGTCATCTCTTCAGCCCCAGAGTAGATTTCTTTTTCATTAATTCTTCAATGAATGAGTGAATAAATGAAGCAGGATTTCACATGCAATGATGTAACTGCCCCCATCATTCAAATTTGCAGTATAGTCAAAGACTGGTACTAATTTAGAAATAGACCTCATGAAACATGTTTAGACTACCATGAAAAGAAAAAAAAAGTGTTAAGTTAGCTATGCCTATGCTTCTGACTTAAGTTTCGATGCAAAAATGAAGCTTCAACAAGTTGCTGGTATGTTAGCATGCCAGAGACTAGTTTAATATCTTCAATTCATTCATAATTTACTCATCTTATCATAGTGACTAGTTTAATGTGTTCCCAAGGGAAACACAAATTAAATCTGATTCAGTAATAACATTTAACCTCTGAATAGTGGTTTTTTAAAAAAAAATCTGGGCTTTGACTCCTTTTTCTTAACTTTCCTTCTGTTATAGTTTCCCACACCTAGCAAGTCCTCTCCTGTTCCCTCCACTAGGAGAACCATCTGTGTTCTGTATACTTCATAGGTCTGAGCACTCGCTGACGATCTAATTAACACTAGCAATTTAAAAACACAGCCCTTTTTGTTCTGCACCTTGTGCAGATAATATGCTAATATTGGAATACTGACAAGCAAGATGAGTCTCTCCACAGAACTGTGCACCGGGCTCATCCAGTAGGGAGTGCTGCGAGCTATGGGAGATCACTCTCTGTGTTGCACGTCTCAATCATAATTCCCTAAGAAATCTACTTTTGAAAATAGTAAGCTTGTGTTATTTGTGTACGAGAAGAAAGGCATTTTCTCTGAGTGGGTAGCACATGAGTCACCTTCCTAGATATGCAGATACTGCAGAAATCCCGCCAGAACTCAGGCAGCAATTACCCTTCCCGCATCCTGAGTACCAGGGACATCACCGGTTCTGCTTCTGCCTTATGGCTCCTCCTCCGAGACCCACAGGGCACCCCTCCAGCCTGAGAATGCACCTCTTCCAAGGAGAAGCTGAACACCGGGCTTCTCCACTCAGAGATGCCTTCTTAATACACTCAGAGTAGTGTTTCTTAATACAAGACATACTTGTTAAAACAGAAATGTAAATCAGCCCAAGAAAAATACTTGTGCATATTGATTTAGAATGTACTTTAGCTTGGCCGGTTACCATTCTAGGATTTAAAAGAGGACCTCTTTTCTTTTTTTTTTCAAATGAAATTAAGCATTTGTGAGCCAGAGAGATGTCTCAGGGGTTAAGACTCTGATTCGGAAGCAAAAGAGACAGAGTTCGGATCCCAGGTCCCACATAAAAACACCAGGCAGAAAGGTAGTGACCTGAACTTTCAACCCTGGTGGGAGGAGCCTGGGAAATCCCAGAGCAAAGCAAAAAAGGAGGTAAAGGCAATCCAGGATAATTCCCGAGGTCACCATTGATCTTCCACAGGGACATAGTGCCCTCTGATAAACACACAGACACATACATACAGACACAGACACAGACACACACACACACACACACACACACACACACACACACAAATAAAGAAATAAAATTGAAGAGAAAAAAATTTAAAAAAAAACCAAAATTGTTTGTAATTATCCATTGGGATAAGTTTCTTTTATTAGGTGTCATTTCTCCTAGAATCATTTTCTTACTCTTTTTTTTTTTTGAGCAATAAATAAACGAGAAGGGCAATAAATACCATCTCCTTATATTGCCAGTTTCACAATGTTACTTTTTCTAAGACAATGGCTTCGAAAAGCATAATTTATTATCACAATTCATTTGAGACTCATTCTGACACATGCAAGAAATCTTTTCTAGATGGAGAAAAGAGAAAAATGGCAAAGAAAATAGTCACAGATACAAAACACAGTAAAGTCCCTAGATAAGGTTGTTAATCATCAAGAATTACGTAACTGTAAAGAAAGCAATCAGGTTTCCAAGAAGCAAGAACAGTAATTATGACCTGAAGGACAAAAGCATCAACATTTGTAGTTATAGAAAATTAGAACACATTCAAATGCCCTATAAAAAAGAAATGGCTAAATAAATCAGGTATCATTGAAACCATGGAATGGTATGATTCCTTTACAAACCACATTAGCATGGTTGCCCACCAGCAAGCACAATCTACAAGGTTATGACATCATTGCATTTTTAATAATTTTATATAGATGCGTTTCATTTATATAAAATTTATTTTCTGAGTCTCTCGTGATTCAGAAAAACGCTGAGGATGTAGTACCAAGTGAAACACACAGGGAAAAATGCACTGCGCGTGGGTCTTCTTTTTCTGGAAACACACAGGAATACAAGAGGACAGCATAGGAGGAAATGCCATTATATGTTAGGCGGTGAGAAGCACTGAGTGGCGGGATTGGTGGTGGACAGAGTTCTTCTTTTATCCTGCTGTCCTTAAAAAAAAATCTCTAATAATGAAATAATAATGAAAGCAGCAAACTGCTAGGCAGGGAAAGATATATGTGGGGAGAAGTTAGGAGACCAGAAAAAGAAGAGGGTAGGCCACAGCCAGACCTGGTTCCGCATGGAATTCAGACACTGCAAAGGATGGAAAAGGAATTGGATGAAGGCAACCATCTGAAAACAGCTTACAAGCTATTTGAGGAGAAAAATTCAATGCAAAAAGAAACCTAACGATACCACCCATAGGTAAGTATGGATGAAAAGTTCTAAAGTGGTTCTGCAGAAACAGAATGCCTCAGAGCTGGAGCACACAGGAAAGACGATGTCAGGACTGTGAGGACGCTGCTGGACAGGGGGCGGGAACTTGGAGGAAGAAGGGTAGCTTGAACCTGAGACACAAGCTGAGCAAACAGGGACACGAAGCAAGTCACTTTGGCTCCACAGAGTTTGTGGAGAGGAGTGTCGAGGACACATGACAGCAAAGTCACGTGAGAGCAGGGTCTCCACCCTATCTGACGCCATGCTTCCTGGACCATCCTGGGATGAAAGTCACAGATCAAATAACCCAATCAGGAGATTATTTTAATCAGTCACCACTAGAACGCCAATATAAAGGAGAAATAATTTGCAATGCTGCAATATACACTACCATCATCTATCAACGTCAAGTAGAATCTCCAAGAGAAATGATGGAGTGGGCAGATTCTCACTGGCAGGCACATCCCTGGGAATGCCACACCATGCTTGCTGACTGATGCATCGATTTCAGCGCTACAAATGGCAATGCCAACATGGGCTACCACTCTGGAAGTTCCAAGCAAAACCAAATGCAATCTTGCCTCCACTTGCACTATCACACTTACCACTACATGCATGGGGGCCACAACACAGAGACATTAGGTAAATCAATTCATTCTGCAAACAACTGCATACTGAGTTCCACACACTCTTTCTGATGCTGGGGAAGACAAGTCAACAAAGTCACAACACCCTCCTTTCGTGGACCTTACATTCTAGGGAAAGGTTCTGATGATAAGAGATATGTAATGTGACATGCCATGCAGCAACAAGTACTATGTGAATAAAGTAATGCAGGGTGAGGTATACCTTTAAATTAGAAAAAATCACCTAAACTCTAAAAAGGAGTTTACAGAGGATTTCAAAAAGGCTATCTTGAAAAAGCAATATACAGGCAGAAACTTGAAGACCAAGAAGAAGTGAGCCACATGGGCATTGAAGACCACCTGATTCACAAGGAACTCCAGTCATAGTTAAAAATTAAAGTTAAGATAACATGATTAACAGATCATGCAAGGCAGATCAAAGCAGTAGGCTTTGCTTCAAATTAGGGAAGGGGCCATGTCTTTTAGATAGCTGGATTGCTTCTACCACAAGATTTGTTCTGTCTTCTAGAACTATGGCTCTGAATGAGTACAAAATAAAATTGATGAATACATGAGCGAATATACAAGCCAACGCATGAGTGAGCAAATGAATGAATGAACAAACAAACCAATGCACAACACAAGTCATTGATTCCTTCCCGGAAGGGCACACACGTTTCCCACATAAGGAATTGCAGCCTCTAATTAATGTTTTTATCGCTTGGATCTTAAGTATTTTGCTTACTGGTTGAGACTTGATGCTTTCATTGGTAATGTAAAGTGGATGTAGAAAAGATTTCTTTAATGTTCACATAGAAATTCCAAGCAAAGTAAACATACCATATCCGAGTGTAAGACCAAGACACAATAGGGTTAAAAACACAAGGTTTTGACCAAGGGTGTCTGTGACCAGAGAACGCCAACTTCAATGGCCCACAGCGCTTCATGGGTCCATTTCTTCAAGTCCTTCTTGGGTCCCTGGTAGAAGACTTTGGATATTTCTCATCTACATATCCCATTGCTAATATGTCTTCAGTTGGCATACAAGAGACCCAACTCCAAAATCAAACTGTCTAGAATGAAAGTACTCATTTGAGTTCTTTTACATATTGCTCAATCAGACAATCAGATGGATAAACTTTATAATTCTTAACTTTAAAATTCTTTATAATTGTTAGCTTGTAAATGCTAACAAATGAAAAGCCCTTCTGAGAGGATTACACAAACTCCAAAAGAGTCATGACCTCTTCCTGCCATCTGCAAAACAATGACGAAGCACGGGGGATGGGAATGAACTTGGGGTTTTTGTTGTTGGTTGTTTCCTATTGTTTTTGTTTAATTGACTTTTTTTCTTTGTTTGACACACTGATCCTCCTGCCGCTACCTCCTGAGTGCTTGAGTTATAAGTGTGTGGGCCACTAAGGCTGACTGAAAACAAACTCTTTTTTTTGCATATGTACATGTGTATGCGTGCGTGTGTGTGTGTGTGTGTGTGTGTGTGTGTGTGTGTGTGTGTGTGTGTATGTGTGGTGTGTATCAAAGGGTACCCTGTGTGCCTGTGGAGGCCCAGGGGTAACTTCGGGAATCATATTGGATTGTTCTACCTCCTTTTTGCTTTGCTCTGGGTTTCCCAGGCTCTGCCTTTCAGAGCCTGAAGTTCTAGCCACCACCATTTCTGCCTGATGTTTTTACCTGGGATCTGGGATCTGAACTCAGGTCTTTCTGCTTGCAAGGCGGCAAAGCTTAACCCCTGAGCCATCTCTCCAACTCCAAAACAAACGTTTGATTGAAGTATTACTTGTTCTGAAAGAAAAACTTTTTCTTACCAATAGACTACATAAGACATCAAATCACATCACACACAAAAAAATGGAGGAAAACATATGACAGAGAACTAATAAATTAGTAAGTAATAAATAAATATTCTAATGTAAAAGGAAACAGATGAAACAGACATGAACTACAACTGGGCCATAAATATACAGGAAATCCATCTCTAAAGAAACACAACTGCAAGCAATGACATCCAGTGTTCTCAGCAAGGCCGCCTTTGTTTTTAACAGCATCTGCTGCAGAAAAGAGTATGAGAAGTGATGCATGGAAGTTACACAGAAGCATATTTGGCCCAACATCTCAAGATCATCTTGCGAGCACACTATAGATGCAAAAATTTCAAGATGTATGATCCAGAAGTTATAGCTACAGGCATATATTCTGAGGTAATAACGATGCTTTAAAGGATTTTTATTATAGCATTGTAAAAAACTGGAAAGAACCTAAATGTCTGAGTCTAAGGGTTTGATTTAATAAATTGTGGTTTAGCCATACCGTTGGAAGGCTACACAGTCATTTAAAAGGCTGTCGTAAAAATGTACGATTATACACTAAAATACCACAGTGCATTGAGTATAAAAAAAAGGTAGTTTCACTGTTTTTCACTAAACAGTACACGCATGTATTGTGCAATAAGTTCATATAGTCAGAATTTTGTAAACGTGTAAAAAATCCATGTTTATGAATATTATGGAAAGAATACTAAATATATTCAAAAAGGGAAAGATCTGATTATAGCTGTTATTTGTGGGGTATTATCTCTTTCTTGAATCTTTCTATGATAGAAATAGAGTTCTTAGAAGAATGTGGCCTTTGAAAAATACTCTCTATTCAATTTACTAGAATCTGATTTGCACAAATGGATACATTTTTTCAGGCATAGGAGACAGTGTACTTAATAAAAGTGACTTCTCAGAAATAGCTTGCATGCCAAATTCCATGTCATCTATTTAACACTTCAGATTCTTTATACTACAATGTCATCTAATATAAACTTAGATCAGAACATTTATTTTAATCAGAAAAACATGTTAATTGTGTTGCCAAGCAATTGGGTACAGGGCAATGACTGAAAGATTTTCTATTTCAAGCAATTAAATTGTACTACAAGTTAAATAATAACCCAAACCTCACCATCCAACTCATTCTATTGAACAAGTCTACTTTGAGTGCCTACTGTGTGCTAAACTCTTTCCTGACAATGAACTTGATAGAACCTTCCTCAAAGCATTAAGTTTGAGATTAAAGAACGTTTTAGCTTAAAGGGTTAATCTGAGCAGATGCCCCAAACCTACAGCCCTGGAAAACAGTTCCTCTGATGGAAATTTCCCTGCTAAATAACTGTTGCAGTTGCTCTGCATGTGCAATAAATCCACAACCAAACAGCTAAAGGGAACAAGAGGTTTCCTTCTGGCTCACGACTCTTGGTTACATTTCCTTGTCCAGCTCCACCAAGGGCCGAGGGAACTGGCCACACCGCATCCACAGGATTGCCAAGAGAGGGACAATCCTTACTTGCCAGGCCAGCATATCTGTCCAAGTATACCAAAGGATGCCAACTTCCTCAGTCAGTCGCTCACACACACACACACACACACACACACACACACACACAGACACACCCCACCCCTACCTCATTCACCTTTCCAAGGATTAGCCCCACCCACTATGGGGTGGGCCTCCCCATCAGTCAGACAATCTCCTTCAGGCTTGCTCAGGGGTCATCTCAACTACCAATTCTTCACAACTGTGCCCAGAGCTCGGAGCCTTCAGTTGCCAAGTTGACAACAATATCTAACTATGGCATAACAGACTTGAGTTGTTTTATCCTTCAGCTGCTGTGCCACTCTGAAAAGCTCTTCTGCCACTATACCACAGGATGTCACACCCTAAACCCAAAATTCAACCCTGAAACACAAAACTTGAGTTTGTTCTAGCACATGATCACACTGTCCAAAGTTCAGTGAAAGTCGGCCAACTGAAGCCGCCTGTTACATGCTTAAAACCTTCTTTTAGCAACTCAACAACAAAGCACCATAAATATTCATTCCTTTTTAAGTTGTTCAAAGGTCACTTTTAAAGGGAAGGGTATCCATGGGACAGCTGATATAAGTCCGACTGTATTTAAAGATTATACCTCTGCAGTTCAGACGGCCCTAGTCATTGAGAACATCATAATGTACTTCTACTATATTGGTAGTGGGAATTAATCAAAATCATTACTAGCTGTATAATTCTTAAGAGCTTATATTTGATGTGATGTGTCACATAACTGTGAAAACCGAAACCATTTAAATTCTGTAAAACCCTTGCCTGAACAGTGTGGGCACCTTTTCAAAAGGTTCCTTGAATAATAACAGCGTTGCAAATAACCTCTTTAACCTCCTGTAACAACAGCCTAGCTTTTCAACAGCTGTCAAAATAGATTCCAGTATCCATTCTACTCAAGAGTGTTGGAAGAAGATCTTAAAACTGTCAAGGAGTGTCGGGATGTGGGTAACAGTGTGAAACGTAACAGAGCTGACTCCTCCAGCTACAGAGAAAAGGAGGTGGCACAATCTGTCTCAAGAAAGAAAAGATCAATCAAAGGAAAAAGGACAAGGAGAAAATCACACCCAACTACATGGAGAAGTAGCTCTGTGCTCAGAACCAATAGGGGTCCTTTATGGATTGGCATTCTGAGACGTGTCACTCGTTGGCATTTCTGGGTCACTTATTCTCTGGGTGGGGAGAGGCTGCCTGGGACAGGGTGACCAGATTCGACAGAAGGAAAATACGAGTGACCCCCCCATTGATTTTGAATGGTCAATATGCCGTGAGTAGCTTGTTTTGTTCATGAAATAAGTGTGCCTCATGATTCATAAGGTACCTGCAGGTCATGCCTAACTAAGGTTGTGTCATTTCTCCAAGATCCCCACAAAAAGGTAAGAAGTCCAATCTGCCCTCTCAGATGTTCCAGCCCAAGAGCTCTGAGAACCTAGCTCAATGGTGATTAAAAAAAATAAACTTAACTTTTTATTTTAAATTTGTTTTAGATGGGGCAGAGAGATAGCTCAAGGATTAAGACTTTGCCTCCCAAGCAGAAGGACGTGAGCTCATAACCCAGATCCAATATAAAAATGCCAGTGGAAATGGTGACAGCCTGCACTTTAGGCTCTGGAAGGCAGAGCCTGGGAAATTTGGAATGAAGCAAAAAGAAGGTAGAAACAATCTAGGATGATTCTTGAAGTCACCCTTGTTCCTCCACAGGGACACACAGTGCCTTCTTACACACACACACACACACACACACACACACACACACATACACACACACACACCATAAATTAATAAAATTGTTTTAGAGTATACAAAAGTTATATCAGCAGCACAATAGACTCTTATCATAGTTTTAAATGTGTCCCATTCCATCTCATATGTTTGAGAAGGTCATGGCACCTTTGAGAGGTAGAGTCTTGCTGGAGGAAGACAGGGGGTGGGCCTTGAGGTGGATTAGTCCCACACTACCTCTGGAGATGTCTGCTTTTGCAGCAGGGGTCTTGTAGCTCTCTGCCTTAAAGATGTCTGCCTCGATGTAGCCTGTCTCCACCATCTGCTATCCATCCATGCCACAACCGCCATGAAAGACTGGATCTCCTCTCTGGAACCATAACTGAATAAATCTTCCTTCTCCCTCTAAGTTACTTGACTTTGGGTCTTGTCTCACAGCAACGAATAAGAGTAACTAGAACAACTCTCCACTTTTCAGCAAGAACACTAGTGCTTAATCATTGCCACTTTACTTTGCAAAGTAAGGTGCTGCAGATAACTCTACCCTTCACACGTAAGAACTTCCATGTGCATCTTCTCGGAATGACATTTCCTGATGTGACAAGGGATGGTTATTAACAAGAAGCTGACAACTGATGCAACATTATTCCCTAGTGTACAGTTCATATTTAAATTTTGATCATGGATTCAGTGTTGTCCTTTATGGTACTATTTTTTTCCAATTGGGGAGCCAACTCAGAGCCGCAGGCTGCACTTAGCTGTCACAACTCTGTGGCAATCGAGGGGACCCACACACTGGAGGGGCTCCTCCCCTGATGTGGTCCCATCTTTAACACAGCATGCAAAGTACAAAGAGGTGTGGTATACACAGAGGGGTGTGGGAACACCTCCCCCGGCATCGCACACAAGCCAATCAGAACTAAACAGCTGACAGATGCCACACACCATTTTAACTAATAAGGAGGTCAACGATTACCCGGTCATCTCCTATGGTAACTCAATTAAGAGAGTCTTTGAAAGCAGCACTGAGCTAACATATGCACGACACACAAATTGTTGCAGCGTAATATCAGAATCACACGCATGATTCAAATTTTCCCTTATTTCTCAGGGTTTCAGTATTTTAACTGTGCTCTGATGATCTGCAAATACCAATGACCTGGAAAATGTGCTAACACTGCTCCTTCTGCTAGGAAAAGAAAACCCCCAAACAGAAAGGGTTTTGTTTAAAACAACAACAAAAAATGATGATAAGAAACCTTTATTCTTCTCCAACTATCATGCGCTCAAAGAAAGGTAAAGGTGGAGCTAATATTTAAGAATAACAAGCAAAGCATAATCATTTTCTTATTCAGCTGAGTATGCAAAAATTCTCAAAAGCTTCACACTAAATGATTTTAGGTTTAATGATAGTTTTGGTAAAGTGTGACTTCTTTATAAATAATTTTATCTAAAAAAATCAAAGAATTTTAAAGGATTCAGAACACTAATTAATGAACATAATTCCTAAGGCAAGCTCTAAGGTGTTCCATGAATTCCCCAACTGGAATATTTCCAGGTAGGGACACTGGGGTCCCCACATTTTATGCACTTTTTCCCAAAAGAAATTTATCACCAATGGGTTTCAAGTTCTTTATATATGATGAGAGTATTCAATGATTTTAGCAATTAAAAAGATAGATGTTAGCAGAAACAGTTAATTAACTTTAATAAATTATAGACAGGCCGAGAGCAATTGGAAATCACCAAGAGAACCAAGGGTTTGGGCTGAGGTGATGGCTCAGTGAGTAACAGTGCTTTGTTGCACAAGCCTGATGACCTGAGTTCAATCCCTGGGACCCTAGAAAACCAGATGTGCTAGCATGTGTCTGCAATGCCAGTACTCCCAAAGCCAATCAGAGACTTGTGGGCCAGCTAGCCTGCAGTGTGTGTACAGTAGCAAAAACAGGAGAGACTCTGCCTCAATAGATAGGAGAGAAATTGTCTCCTAATTTCCATATGAGTTGTCACACACACACACACACACACACACACACACACACACACATACACACACAAGACACGCATGTGCATCTAATGTACACAATACATAGATGAGTGTTTTAAAGAAGAGAATCATATTTTTATTTCAACTCTTGCTAACTAAGCCAAAAGTTAGTTAAAAGAATCCATGTTTACCTTTCCTGGATCTTTTAAATATTTGCATTCTTCAATTTTTTTGCCTCTTAATTTGATCTGGTTCTTTGAAAACAATGTCATTCCTCTTTTTCAGTAACACTGCTGCACCTTACAAAGAATGTCATGGTACTAGTCCTGTGACATCCACAGTAGCAACTCACGTCGAATCACAGATGAGGGAACTGGGGCTTGAAAAGCTTAAAAATGTTTTAAGTGGTGGGGCTGGAGAGACAGCCCAGGGCTTAAGCTTCTGCCTCAAAAGCTAAAGGACCCAAGTTCAGATCCTGGATTCCCACATAAAAATGTTGGCTGGAAATGGTGATAGCCTGCACTTCCGGCCCTGGAAGACAGAGCCTGGGAAACCCCAGAGCAAAGCAATAAGGAAGTAGAACAATTCACATGATTCCCGAAGTCATCCTTGGACTTTATATTCAAGTCTCCTTGGATGTAAAAGGAAAATATTGGGCTGGGGCGATGGGCCCAAAGGCCAAAGCCTTTGTCTCAGAAGTAAAAAAAACTCAGTTTGGATTCCAGATATCACATCCTCCTCCTCCTCTTTTTCATCCTCCTCCTCCTCTTTCTCTTCCACCACACGCATACACATATGTGCACACAAAAAAAGTTTAGACAGTAACAGGCTTTTAAGAGATGAAGCTGATACCCCTCCCTTTCTACTTTTTCCTGACTTTATCACAAATCCCTTGATAACATCACAAGGATTCTTATCTCACAGTGTTTATTATGACATCTTTATACATTCTTATTTTTCTCACAACCTAGATGGCCAGTCTCCTCTGCGTCAAGATTTAAATTCCTTTGCATCTATCTATCCCTTCTTTCAGTGAAAATGCACTGAGATATCTTGTGTATAGGGTGTACTATTAGAAAGCTGAAGGATACAACTAAGAACTGATAAGCACTATCAATCGGTACTATCCCCTCTGAAGAGGGCTGCGCTGAACGTGTGCAAGGTTTTATCCATGAGGATGCTCAAGAGGCGTTAGGTGGACAAGCAGACCCAGGGAAATCACATCCCTGCCCAAATACATACCCAGTCAGGATGTGCTTGCCCGGTGCGTGAATGAAATCCCCTCCCACGGGCAGTGGGCAGCCATGGATGGCACTCTGTTCCCTCTGAGATCTAGGCTAACTCCAGAATGGCTGAGGCAGATTCTGCATAAACCCAGGACGTTACTGGAACTGTGGCTAAAACATGCTAAAATCAAGCCCAGCCCTCCTACGCTGCCACTCTGCAATTCCAAAAGATGAGTTTTAAAGTTGCCATCCAATAAAAACCGGTCTATTGGGGCTGTGGCAACGGCTCAGCTAATTGCTTGCTGCACAAACAACAGAACCTGAGTTCAGATCATGTGAAATTCTAATGGATGTTTATAATCCCAGATCATGTGAAATTATAATGGATGTTTATAATCCCAGCCCTGGAAAGGCAAACAGGAGGGTCCCTGGAATTTATTGGCCAGTCAGCCTCGCCAAATTGGTGAGCCCTTATCTTAAAATTTAGCACGGGGAGTAACTGAGAAAGACAGCGAATATCGATTCTGGTCTCCACACGCACACAAGTGCATGCAGACCCCTGTACACAAACATTCTCCTTCCCCACAAACCAAGTTGGGATTTATTACAAACAGAACAACGAAAGGGCGCTCCTGAAAAGGGCCTTGAGGAGACCAGTTTAAACGAAGGTCATCTTGAAATTCAGGTAAACAAATCATCTTTCATTCCCAGCATGAGAAGTCAGTCGGTGTGGTGACAGCGTTGGTCATGAGAAAGTTGTGCAATCTAGGTCACAGGTGGCTGGGAAGTGACCAGAAGTTCACAGCAGCCCCACTGCTATCGACAGGTGCCTGCGAGTGACCTCGGTATGTCTTCCCAAATCCTCGACAAACGGCGGCAGCAGACGAGGCCTCCACCAACGGCAATGGGTTTCCCTAAACTAAAAAATTCAGAACATTTGCCGACAAGAGGCAGATCTGTTTTGATTTCTAGCCCTCAAGAGAGTGCTTTGCCCAATTCTCGATGCCAAGGAGAACGTCTACTCCGTCAAAGTTTGAAAACATCATGAACCACTGGGCACCACATTCCTTAGTGTCTCCTCTCTAAGACTTGCAAAGCTTGGTTCTTTTTAAATGTGTGTGCGTGTGTGCGTGTGTGTGTCAGAAGACAGTATATGTCCCTGTGGAGGTCCAAGAATGACTTAGGAAATCATCCTGGATTGCTTCTATCTCCTTTTTGCTATACTCTAGGATTTCCCAAGCTCTGCCCATGAGGACCAGAAGTTTTTTACATGGGATCTGGGATTCAAACTCAGGACTTTCTGCTTTCGAGACAGAGTCTTAACCCCTGAGCCATGTCTCCAGGCCTTGAAAAGCCTGGTTCTATGCCCAGGTCATGCCTGTCCATGCAGAAGTAGTAGAAGTTTCCATTTCATGAGACTATTTTAAAGAAAGGGAAAGGATTCACATAACTTTTTTTAAAAGTTGGGAAACAGAGACTAAGCTGCACATAATTAAAATGCAACACACAGAGGGACACTGAAAATCAGAAAGCCAAAAAGAATTCTTTCAAGATTAAATATCTAACATATTAAAACAAATCATAAGGTTAACATTAAAAAATACTTAAGTGCTTTTCTTATTTACTTACTTACTTACTTACTTACTTATGTGGGGGAATCAAACCCAGGGATACAAATATTCTGGCTCTACCAATGAGTTTTATCCACAGCCCAAGTATTTTTCTTCTTAAAATACACAACATTTTAATTTCCATAAGAACTAAGATCATCAGCATTTGTGGGCAGCAGATTTAACAAACACATTGGTGACCTTAACCTGCTGTCTAACCACTCAAAGTCCAAGTCTCTTTGTATGTAAAAGAAAAATATTGGATTGGGGCGATGGGCCCAGGGGTTAAAGCCTTTGTCTCAGAAGTAAAAAAAAAACTCAGTTTGGACCCCAGATATCACATAAAAGCGCCAGACAGATATGACAGCAGCTTTTAATTCCCACCCTAGAAGGTGAGGAACGGGAAAACCCAGAGTAGAGTAGTAAGAAGGTAGAACAATCCAGGATGATTCCCAATACCACCCTTGGGCTTCCACAGGCACACACACTCTCCAGTGCCTTCCTCTATACAAAACACACACACACACACACACAGACGGAAATGTTATTATTTGGTGGAACTTATGTATACTAGATACTGGTTATTAAGTACTGGTTATTACGCTAGTGTTTATATCAGAAGTACCTTATCTACTGTAATAGATTGCATTTCATTCTCACAACCACAATTGTTACTTCTTTCTATCATTCATCTACTCAGTAATAATTGGGAGTGTTTGTAGTTGTCTGCACAGTGTCCAACACACACAGGAAGAGAAGGGAAGGAAAAACGGAAAGAAGAAGAAAGGAAAAGGAGTTATTTCAGGTGGGATCAACCAAAAATTCCAAATCCAAATCCAAAAACCCAAAGCTCAACATGCTTCAAAATCCGATAAAAACAGAGCACCACCAACACACTCAAAAAAAAAAGAAACAAGATTCAATTAATCTCGCTGCATCTTTTTTCAAATTCGATAGCCCCAGTCATGACAGTGACTCAGTCTCAAGACATTGCCTGCTTAAAAAGAACAAATCACCCTGTAAGTAAATGTCCATGAACAAATCCATACCACCCAGGAAGTACAGGAGGAATATAATGGACAGCAGTTGAAGATGATTGCTCTCTCTCGCCCCTTTGCTCTCTCTCTCTCTCTCTCTCTCTCTCTCTCTCTCTCTCTCTCTCTCTCTCTCTCTCTTTAGCACATCCATGGCTCTAATCAGCAGAAGAACTCTTTATTTGAGCTACATGGATTGCAGTTTCTACCCCCTGCCTTCCACATAGAAAATTCAACACCTCCGCTCTAAGCCAATTGCCCAAGCAACCAAGATAGCCGGTCCCGGGCTCACTTTCTTCTTAGTTCTCCTGGATTTCCAAGTAGTTTCCCTCATGATAGTCTCCTCTCTGGCCACATCCTGGCTTGTCCCATCACCTCAAAGTGTGTACCCAGAGCTATCTCCGATCTCCAGGGACATATGGCCAGCAGAGCAAAATCGTTCTGAATATAGCGACTGCACTTGAAGAGTCTAGTGGTCCTGCAATGAGATCTGCTTCCACCAGATCTAGACAAAGACTTAACATATCAGCAATACCTCAGGGACCATCAAAGATCTCAAAAGAAACAAAGGCACTCAGAGAGAATGGGGGCAGGTGCAAGACAAGAGAAGGGGAGCTTCCCTACATGTGGTTTTGCCAGCTGAAGGGTCACTTAGCTGGCACAGAGACCTGGTCCCTTAGTACAGGCACCCTGAATGGACAAGTCCTTTGATCCACATATGCAAAGGGACACGAGGGCAGGAAGGACATAGCTAGATTGGTGAAGGGAGAGGGAAGACAGGAAGGTGAGGGGGTAAGGACATAAACACGTTTTGTTTGTATATGAAAAATTCTTAATAAAACCAGAGTCTAGTAGTTTGGGGGCAACAACACTGAGACATTAGCCATGCATATATCTAAGTCTGCTGAAGTCGGAAGTCCTTATCTATCATGCATGTTACTGTTCAGCCGGACCTCCTGGGCTTGGGGCGTGCCAGAAGAGGCCACTCTCCAGTTGTTGATATGTCTGTCCTCTTATCATACTCAGATATTCGGCGTCACATTTCTGCTGTCAGCTCCTCGGCTCTTCCTCCAGGCCCAGGCAGTCACGCGCCTGATAAATGCACCCTTTCAGCTCAGCACACACCAATGCCCTGGTGTGGCCACAACTTCATCATATACGTTATAGCCCAACAGCACTGCCTCAGCAGTGCACACGCTTCTCTCTAGCTTTCTACCTTGATGTTTCTCACCACCCAAGCAGGCTCAGTATCAGCTTTGTCAATGGCCAGGATGGTTTTCCCTGTTTCTCTACCCGACTCCCTTTCCGGTAGGTCTGGGCAAAGTGCCCAACATCAAACATCTGCATGGCCGGCCTCGCCTCGGGCTTTGCTTTCCTGGAGACCCCAGGTTAACTATGCTGAACACACTCGCGCCTTCAAGCCCGGCACCAGAGACCTCCCTCAGGCTGCTGATGACCAGATCTAGGTCTGTCTGTCAGTGGGGCCACAACTAAAAAAAAAAAAAAAAAACAAAAAAAAACAAAAAAACCACAGGGAGACTCCTGCCCCAGTTCTCCACTTGATTCGTAGGGAAATGGAGGCTTTGTCAAGGCTCAGCTGAAACTTTAGTAAGAGACGCCCACCAGAATTCCTGTGATCTGCCCAGAACAAAGTGGCCTCTCAGTGAATGCTCTCGCCTCCCTTTCCCACTGTCCTGTCCAAAGGGAAGTGGCATTGGCTTTCCCCCGCCCATCTTTCCCATTCTCAGCAAACCTGGGCTGATTCCCATTTCCTTATCCCGTGCTTCAAATCATGTTTTTAATGCCCTTCTGACTGCTGTACAGGACAATGGGACCCTCACCCATCCCTATAATGTACAAAATCATCCTCTTCCTCCTCCCTCTCCTATTTAGCCTTCTATTTATGTCTAAGAGAGGACCTGAGTCAGCAGGCCAGGCTAGCTTCAAACTCCCTATCCTCCTGCCTCAGGCTCCTGGGTGCTTGGATTGCAGATGTGTACCAGCAGTCCCTACACACACACACCCTCCTTTTCCTGTTTCAGACTGAGACAGTCATTTACCTCGAGACTGATGGTGCCTGTGTTCCTTTGACTCTTCGAAAATATAAAAACCCCTCAGCACTGCACTTCAGTCACATACTTAACTGCATGGAAATGCATATCAGTATCATGTACAGACAGAACAGATTCAGAGAAAATAAACATCACCTATGCATTTATGCTGCCTACACACACACACACACACACACACACACACACACACACACACACTACTGACATCAGATGTACCATTCCAGAAATTCCAATGGCTGCATTCCATGAAAAGAGGCTGGGGAAGTGGGAAGAGATTTCTCCCATCCTGCCTAACATTCTTGCTCTTTCCAGTTTACAACCTTAGAATCTATAGCATCAGAAAAAAAAAAAGTTTAAAACTCTATCTTTCCAGGAGCTTTGTTTTCCATGAGCTACAATCATTAGAATGCCTGGAAATTCCAAAGGGGGTCAATCCAAAAAGCTCAGGGCAATATCAAGAGAGAACGCCTTCCTCAAATGCAGACAGGCTTCAGGCTGCAACAGCCAGTTCCTAGAACCAGACAGTGAGTGATGGCTGGGAAGTCATATATAGAATACTGGGTGGCAGAATGAGTGATCTTGCTGCAAAGATGTAAAGCATGCTTGGCTCAGAGCCTGTGTGTGTAAGTAACACTGGAAAAAGATTTTGAAGAAAGCGATCCCATTGCTGAGACACATTTACATCACTGGGGTACTCTTAACCCGTGGGGATTTCCCCGGGCCTAGAGTTATGGGTGTGTGTTGCTGGTTAAGATAAACCACAGAATGTCCCCAGAAGCACCCTGACTTGTCCCTTTCTTCCAGACCTTCCAAAGACGGCTACCACCCAAGCAAAGGTTTCACCCACTTGCCTGTGCATGGGAAGCCACCCAAAAAACTGTTAAGACAGGCTGGAGAGATGACTCAGGGGTTAAGACTCTGTCTCATAAGCAGAAGGACCTGAGTTTGGATACTGGATCATATGTAAAAATGCCAGGCAGAAACTGTGGGGGCACTTCCAGCTCTGGTGCTCTAGAAGCAAAAAGGAGGTAGAAGCAATTCAGGATGATTCCTAAAGTCACCTTTGGTCCTCCACAGGGACATACAGTGCCTTCTGATACATACATACACACACACACACACACACACACACACACACACACACACACACGTGCACAAAATAAATAAATTGGGGGAAAAAAGAGAAAAACTGTGAAGAAAGGTTCTGCAAAGGACGTTAATCACAGCAACTATACACTGGCAAAAGAGATGTAGCCCCCACCTAATGCAGAGCCATCTGGGTCAGCTTTAAACAACAAGCCCCCAAATGAAGATGTTAATGGGCTAATGACACTGTATATAAACTGAGATGGCAGAAAGCACGGTGGGCTCCGGAGGTCCGACCCTACTTCTACAGCATCTGCTCATGACTGTCAACTCATATCTCACCACAGAGCCTGGGACAATCAGAGTGCACGGCCACAGACTTTCAAACTGCTCTCCCTGCACAGTGAGAGTTGAGGTATCCACTTCCTATAAACTTCCATGGAAATTTTCATCTGCAAATTCCAAAATCCTACTGAACCTTGAATGCCAAGGCAAAATTATCTCACATCTCTGATAATCTGACATTGCCCGTTACAAAGGAAGAAGGTCAGGCCACACCACGGTCATCCTTAATTAGAGTTTTTGGTAACAAGTCACCAAAGTGATTTGTATGCACGTGAGAGTTTGAGGAAAACTAGTCTCCGACAGTTTTAACTTTCCTAGTCATCATTTTACATTGTTGCCAATAAACCCACAACCAAACAGCTTGAAGGAAGGAGGGGTTTTATTTTCTCTGATGACAGTCTAGTTCTTTGTCCAGCTTGGCAGAAGAGCCCACACCAACCCCAGGTGCTGAGGGTGCTGATCACACCATATCCATATAGCCACAGGACTGGTAAAAGAGGGACAATCCCAACTTGCCAGACTAGTATGCCTGGCCAAGTATACCAAAGAATGCCAACTGAATCAGTTCCCTCCATCTATTTACCTGCCCAGGGATTGGTCCCACCCACCACAGACTGGGCCTCCCCATCAATCAGACCATCTCCTTATTTAACTACCAATTCTTTACAAATGTGCCCAGAGCTCCAACCTTCAAGTTGACACCTGTATCTGACTATGACGGATGCTCTTGTTTAACACTAGCTCTAATCAAAGTGCTCTACAAAAGCATCATAGTGGCAGGAACCAGGAGAGGCTCTACTAAGTCTCAGGTGTTTTACGGACACTTGAGAGGGATGAAATATATTCAGTGACCAGACATTTTGCTTTCCTACCTTGAAGTATGTTAGAAATCATGAGAACTTGGCTTGACCCAGAAAGCAATACCAATAGACCATATGCCTGACACTGTCACATTTGCTCACTCTTTAATGACCCATGAAGCTTGACCCTCACACAGGACATGCCTGGAGTCTCCCTCCATATGCATGTGATTTCCTTAGTGAATCTGCCATCAGATCTCCCGAAAAGACAGGGCTTTGGTGAGTTCTAAGGTGCTGATTTTAAGTGACACTCAACTGACGTCTTCCACTCTGCTTCTTGTTTACACAGCTCACCCCACTCTCTCCCTTTCACTAGAACCGTAACATTGAGCAACTGTGTAGAGCGGAACTATTACATCTGTGTTTGTTTTACCTCCACAACTTGAGTGGAAGCTCCTTGAGATGAATTACCACCCCGGCCCCACCCTTTGGCAGAGCACCCAGATAGTTCCCTGCTTGGATCGTTGGTAAGCTTGTATGTGCTGAAGAAACTGACTCCACAGCTTCTTCCTGCATCTTTAGCTCCTGGTACCATTCTAATGGTGCCATGTACTGTGTAGAAGAAACCACCAAATTGTTTGATTTTTTTTTAATGCAGTAAATCAGCATTAAAATATGGATTCGTGGAATGAGAGAAAAAAAATCCAGAAACTGGCAGCTGAGTCCCCCAAACTCACAGATTACTACAGAGAGAAGAGCAAGCCAGTTTCTGGGGTGTTTATCACTGACTCTTGAGGTGAGGTTTTCAGAGTAGGCCAGGACCTTGCCTGGCAGACTGAGAGAGAACGCTCACTCGAGTTCTGAAGAGTTCAGCTTTCTTTGGGAGACTCCTGCCTCGGGCGGCTTCCACAGAAGCAAAAATAGCTCAGAGGACAGGTCGGATTCTGCATCTTAATCTGGGAGAATCAGATGCTCTCAGTCAGGCCTTGGAGAGAGTGGTTAGGAGGAATAAAAAGGCAGGAGCAAGCTAAAAACATGAGTACTGATTATACCAAGAAAAATAAAAAGATTTCTGAACTCTGCACTTGGCCTGGCAAATGGGTGACTGGAAGAGTTATCACTAACGGGTGACATCCTCCCAATTTCCCTCAGGTCAGGGGGAACAATGTTTAGCTCTTCTCCCTATTCCTTTTGGAAGTGCCCCTGTGCAGAACCAATGGGAGTTTCCAGTTGCCTGTCAGCCTTTCCAATTTGCCCTCACTTGTTGACTCAGACCCACACAAGCCAGCTTGGCTGTGTGAAGTCTGTCTTTTGCTTGCTTTGATGGGCTGGATTATATAACACATCCTCAGTTGCTGAAGCCTGTGTTGCCTACAGTAAACAAGCAAATCTAAGTCATTCACAGCAAAAGATGTGACCCCAAATATACCAGAGACAATTTGCAGTTGTAACTTGCTGGGTCAACTCCAACCACTGCACCCCCCCCCCACAACCCTCTGCAAAATTATAAGATCCTACCTAAAAAGTGTGTCGTTTAGAAACCCCTTCTGTGTATTCACATAACCTAATAATTTCTCTTTTTCTGTTCTCCAGCTGAAGAAAAAAATGTTGATAACTTACTTGGGAAAACTAGATGGGGCTGCGATTTGTTTTGTTTTGTTTTGTTTTTGTAGGGCTCACAAAGCCAAACACAGAAGGTATTTCCCAGTAGTTAACGCCTTTCCTATCAACCACAAATCTGCTCAGTAACTTTTGAATCTGAAGACTTCCACTGAAGGAAAGATACTATGCCAGTTCCATTATGAGAGGCAAGTTCAAGCCTGAAGGATAAAACAGATCTTACTGGATCATTAACCAGCAACTTTCTAGGCAATAATGAGGTTTATAACCATCATCTTACAGATGAGAAAACTGAGGCTCAGAAATTAACACACTGTCCCCATCTGATGGATCTTAAATCTCCAAGAATCATCTACAACTTCCAGCGCATGAATAAATAGGTGGGATCCAGGACAATACATGCCTTTTCTCTCTAGCTCAATCCTTCCGTCTTCCCCCCTACACCCTGCTGACAGCGCCCACACTGAGTTGAGACAATGGTGTCAATGGAAACTGCCAGAACCAAGTTACCCCACTTCCCCATTTCTGTCTCTCAAGGGGCTTTGTGTAGATGCCAGGACAGCTCTTCCCCACAAATGTACAAATGTACAGAGTCAAGCACAATGCTCACCACACACCCCAGAAGCACACATACATGACCACACATCACACTACTCACAGCCTACACACCGCACACACCTATTATCCTTACCACACATGATACCCACATATGTCACTGATAGTTACATACCACATATGTCACAGTATCCATACCACTTATTTATATCCATGCAGCATGCATACATGTTGTATATACCTCATATTTACACATGATTCTACCAGGCTCTCTGTAGAATGAACTGTAGATTCCTTGGCTACCACTTCTGCTTCTAACATCTGCATTTTAGAAATCAACACTGCGTAAGCCTTCAACTGCACCAAGCTTAACTGTTTGCTGCATATAACTAGTAGCTTCCATATAGCAACACTTAGTTGTACAACACTAAGCATTCTGCTTGGGAAAGTGCCTTTTTGTCTCTTTACTATAATCTCCTTTATATACAGAACGAATTCCGACTGACCTCCAAGACTCAACTCAAGCACCTATGTTGTTCAGGAAAGTCCATGAGTCCAATGTCCCAGCATGCCTATATCTTTCTATATGCTTCATTTCTTTATCCATACTTCATCGTAGATGACATTGTGTTATTACCATCACATTGAGAATACCTGCCTGACACCAGACCCTGGAATACAGGAGGTTATTTCTGTGTATTCATTGCATAACACTAGGCCAGAAAAAAATGCAGGCAATCAGAAAGTATTTCTTGCATAAATAAATGAATGAAAAGGACAACAAATAAGAACTTATCCATATCAAGAAAAATCTGTTCTGCTGCTCTCAATTCATTCCTCTTGTGATCTAAAAGAGCTAGCGGTAACAGAAGACAGCTGACCTACACTATGGAAACCATAAGCCATAAAAACTGAGGAACCAGTACCTACAACAACTAATAACAGCAGATACATCATTAGTGCCCTTCAGTTTCATCTCAAACATCACCATTTCAGATGATCCATTCTCTAGTATTTAACTATAGGTAAAGAGCAATCACCTGCTGCTATAAACACACATAAATCCCCTCAAAATAAGTGGTACTTTGTGAGTTAAAAGTGTTTGTGGATTAACTCATAAGTCTTGATTTACTAAACCATCTTTACTGAAAAACATATTTCAAGTCCAAATGACAAACGAATGTCATAAGCAGTGCCATACAATCTTATTTTTCTTCACAAAACTGAAAATAAAGTTAGGGAATTTCATTTTTGCCATCTTGCAAATACTAAAGGACCTGCTGATCTTAGAAACAGCTATCTACTAACAAAAACAGACAAATTCATAATGTGAACCTGGTTGATAGCTGAAGGACCCCTTATCAAAGATCAGGAGGTTTGGGGGAAAAATGTTACTTAAAGAAGTGACATGAGGGGCTGGAGAGGTAGCTCAGGGGTTAAGCCTCCGCCTTGCAGGTGGAAGGTCCTGAGTTCGGATCCCAGATCCCACATATAGACGCCAGGCGGAAGCGGGGGCGGCCTGCGCTTCTGGTCCTGGTAGGGCGGAGCCTGTGAATCCCCGGGCAGAAGGAGGTGGAGGCGTCCATGGTGGTTCGCGGGTTCGTCCGTGGTTCTCCACATACACATACACAGACACACACACACACACACACACACACACACACACACACACAGATGCACGCACACATGCACACAGTTAAATAAATAATAATAATATTAAAAAAAAGAAGTGACATGAACAAGTTTGGAGTGAAAGGGAAAATACATAAATCCATGAGAACTGCGTTAGTTAGCTTTCTGTCACTATCGTAAAACACACATGCAATTGACTTGCAAAGATGAGGGTTTATTTTGGCTCACAGTCTTGGGGGTTTCCATCTATAAACAGTTGGTGCTGTTGCATTGGGTCCATAGTAGCACATCATGGCACAGCAAAGACACCTCATTGCACAGAGCGAAAGAGAAGAGGAAAGAACAGATCCTGCTGTCCTCTCCAAGGGCATTTCCACAGTCATTTAAGGCTGCCTGCTAAACCACTTCTGAAAAGGTCCACCACTTTGAAATAGTGGCAAGTTGAGAGTCTAGCCTTTAACACATAGACCTTTGGAGATATTATACATCTAAACCATAGCACAATCTGAGTCAACTATTTTCTCTGGATTTCTGATGGTCATGAACACAAGGCAAAACAGAAATGAATTACTAGATTCTCTATATGGGTGGTGTAGTGTGTGTGTGTGTGTGTGTGTGTGTGTGTGTGTGTGTGTGTGTACGTACCAGTGAAAGTCCAAGGGTGACACATCGGGAATCATCCTGGGTTACTCTACCTGCTTATTACTTTGTTCTGGAGTTTCCCAGGCTCTGGCATTAGGGCCAGAATTGCAGACCACCACTATTTCTGCCTGGCATTTTTACATGGGATATGAGATCCAAACTCAGGTCCCTTTACTTGTAAAGAAAAAGCTTTAACCCCTGAGCCATCTCTCCAGTCCAACACCAGATCCTTAGTGAATTGAAGAAATGAAAAGATAATTATCAAAACATATCCCAAAGATCTCAAATGAACCATTTTAATGTTCAAGCTATCTGTTACTTAAAGTCAGTTCATGCTGGGTTTTTTTTATATAGACACAAGGCCCAAAGATTAATTTGATTCTCACCTACTATGTTTTAAACTCTCCGAACACTAAGGGAAGTGTGTGCATGTTTTAATTGGTGATTACAAAATGAATGATACAGGATGACTTGGGGACAGGAAATCCCAGCCATTCAATGAATGAGTCATTCTGAATAGCCTAGATTCCTGAATTGGTAAGATACACCAAAACAGCTTTGGAGATTAATGGTCTTGGGTATAAATATTTTCCAATTATGTGGAACATTTCCTTGTCTCCTTAAAGAGTGCATTTCTTTTTTTTTTATTAAAAATTTAATTATACATTTTAAAATTTTTTACCAGTTCCCTCCCTCCCCCCTCCTCCCCCTCCCCTTCCCCCAGTGCCTCCCCCCCAATTCCCAGAGAGTCCTTTATTGTATACGCCTAACTCTCCATTGGGTCCTCCTCTCCGATGACATATAAGGACCCAGTGGCATTTCCATAAGCCCTTTCTCTTGTTCCCCTTAAGCATAAGATCACTACTATGGCTGTCAATCCCTTGCCTCCAGGGGTCTCGGTGCCCTTAACAGATGCTAGACTTTATGAGGGCAACAGTGCGCTGGACATTGCGCAGGGCATGCAAAGTCCCATTACGATTGCTTTGGCCCCAACTATTGTTGAGAATCTTGCAAATCGTTGCTCCTCCCATCCTTTTGCTCTTACAATCTTACCACCCCCTCTTCCGCAAATGTCCCTGAGCTCCAGGATGGGGAGAGATTAGGCTGTCCTAGTTCTATGTGATTGATATAGTAAGAGTGCATTTCTTTAAATGTGCCTTTTTGATAATTTGCTATTATTGTAAAATTTGTAATTATTGATTTATGTTATTACAAAGGGATGCCTGTAGGAACAGTTAAAGAGTCCTACCTGATTAAACTTGACTTTAGGATTTCTGTCCAATTATTTAGACTAGATTATAGTTTTTCTGCCTCTTTCCCAGATATCATGTTATCATACATCGCTTTTCACTGCTGAGCACAGTAGCTTTCTCCCTGTTCTAAACCTGCTTTCCCGATATACTATGGATTGTTTTCCAAGTTACAAAAAAACATCAAAAGGATCTTATGGGGCCAGAGATGAAGCATGGCTGACTGAGTGCTTCCCTCTGCCATGCACAGGGCCCAGGGTTCAATCCGAAGGACCTTAATGGGATCATACATCTAATTCCAGTACTTAGAAGGTGGAGGCAGAAGCAGCAGACATTTAAAGTCATCTTCCTCAGCTACATAGCAAGTTTGAGGCCAGCCTGCACTACATGAGACCCTGGGAAGGAAGGAAGGAAGGAAGGAAGGAAGGAAGGAAGGAAGGAAGGAAGGAAGGAAGGAAGGAAGGAAGGAAGGAAGGAAGGAAGGAAGGAAAGGAAGGAAAAGGGAGGGAGGGAGGGAGGGAAGGAGGGAGGGAGGGAGGGAGGCAAGGAGGGAAGGAGGGATGGAAGGAAGGAAGGAAGAGAGAGAGAGGGAGGGAGGGATGGAAGGAAGAAAGAGAGAGGGAGGGAGGCAAAGGAGGGAGGGAGGAAGGAAGGAAGGAAGGAAGGAAGGAAAGAAAGAAAGAAAGAAAGAAAGAAAGAAAGAAAGAAAGAAAGAAAGAAAGAAAGAAGAAAGAAAGAAAGAAAGAAAGATTGTATCTAGAAAAAGCATATTCTAAGGAAGTATTCTTCGAATTTTGTGTTAAATGGACATTTATCTTCCTTCCTCGTTCTTGGCCAAGTTCCAGACAGGCAGAGGAGCAACAGGTATGCTTGACAAAATGTAGATGTTCTTTAGTTTCTCCATCCTCTGAAAGTGACAAAAGGCCTCACATGACCTACCTGAGGAATTTCTGTCCTGGCCACACACCAAAACAAGAACAAAGGTTTCCATGTAAACCAAATGTTGAAGTCGAATGATTCATACAGAACTGGAAAATGGTCCCCAGATTACATAATGTTTTTATAGTTCATATATCTCTCCACCATTTAGTAGTACAAATTGGTTGGTATTTTATACATAGAAGTATAGCTTCATAAAGTTTGAAGGAGAAAAATTATCAAATGCTTTTCAAAAATTCAGAGGTTGAATTGCTTTTGTTTGTTCAATTCTAAGATTTTTTTAAACTAACCCACTTCTTTTTAATGTCATACGTCTAATTGTTTTACTTACTAACTTGATAGCTACTATATTGGGAAAAAAATGTTCTCCATTACTCAAAGGGAAAAAATGCTGCGCCAACAGTTGAGTAATGTAAAGATGAATTATCATTAGTTTAAACAGTCCCTGTGCTTGCTGAAGTCAAGCACTTGACATAAATGACTGCATTTAGATTCTTCGCAGGCTACAAAAGGTAAAGTTTACATAACCTTGTTTGTCAACCTGGAGGAAGCAAAAGCAAGCAGGTGGATACTGAGGGCAGAAACAAAGCAAGCAGTTCGTCAGTGATCCTCTTTGGGCTTCTACACCGCAGGAAGGAGACTAGCCTTCAGCTATTTATAAATGTGGAGCTCAAGTAAGAGAGGCCTGCCACTGAGCCCTTCTGAGTAGTCGTCTGGGGTACCCGGCTGGAGTTGAGTAGACTCTCCCTCAGAATGACCCTCCCTCCATACTTGGCAGTTCAGGATCCTTTGGGCACAATGAGAAAAAGGCCTGCAAGGATTTCCAGCCACCCCTTCCACCCTGCGATTCTATATATGGAAACATCCCAGCCTAGTGTTTCCAGCATCATGAGCCATGAGCGCCCTATCAGGCGGGAGGAATGAGGAAGCCACCAGTTCTTTTCTGGCTGCTACGAAGGTTCACTCAGCTCAAGCGTCTCCCTGCTCCGGGCTGGACCTTGTCAACAAATGGCCCCTCAGACTTGGGGAGGGAGTCTTGCAGGGCTGGCTCACAGCGCTCACACCGCACAGCTGAAGAGGACCCTGCATTCTTTACCCTGAGTAAACACTGGGGGCTCTGTTCACCCTTCCGCAGCAAGGAGAACCAAAGAATTCTTCCTTTCCACAGTCACAACCACCAGATCTCCAGCCACTTCCAGCCACCTTTTACTCAAAGTAGAATTTCAGTCTGTCACCGCCCACCGTGGCAGATGGCAAACCGCTGGACCTTCCCGAGTTTGCTCACTTCCTATAGTAGTTGAGGTGTCTGTAAATAATAGCAGGGTGCTTAGAACCGATTCCGTTCTATTCAGTAAAGTTTTGTAACAAAAGACGCTATGGAACCGGATTCATTCCTGCTTTGACTGCAAGACCCTTACCCATGCAGATAACGTCATAAAGCAGTCCGTGTAGACACATCACAGCCATGCTGCAAATGTCACTGTTAAGAGTCTGTAGCGTCACCTACATATTATTCAGAAGACGAACCTCTAACAGTATATCCGCGGGGGCAGGGGGAGATAATAAAACTGCATTTTCAGGTATTCGTACAGCCTTATCTGAGCTTGATTGCCCAAGGGACAGTCCTGGGCTGCTTCATGTGTTACTGAAATCCAGGGAACCACGTTGCCCAAAAGGAGAGAGAGAGAGAGAGAGAAAAAAAAAAAAAGCCCAGAAAATCCAGACTCTACGTGACCTGACTTACTTATTTGCAAAGAAAGCGCATGAGAGAAAAATCAATCATTTATGCTACTGTAGCAACCACACGGAATGGACTAAGGAGTTCACAGAGGGGAAAGCGATCGGCCAGGGTGAGGAAGGGACCAGATCCCGGAGGGATGCCCACAGACCCGCGATCCTGCCGGTCGGGTCCCCACGGAGTGTGGCCGGGGGGCGGGGCCCAGGCTGGAGGCGGGGAGGCCGGAGCTGGGCACCGGCGGGACACCGTGGCCGCGCACTTACCCGGGCTGTTGGCCTCTCCTTCCAGGACGTGCAGCTCCGCGCAATCCGCTAGCGAGTGCTCCAGGCAGAGCTGGAGGAAGCGGGCCTGGGTCTGGCTCACGCGCTTGAGCAGCGACAGCAGCGCAACAGTCTGCTCGCACTCGTTCCAGCCCTTAAACCAGCCCGCCAGCACCCCGACCTGGTCGCGAAACATCATGGTTAGGGGGCCACCCTCCGTCTGCGAAGCCCCTCGACGTCCCCGCCCGTCCCAAAGTTTGGAGGAGCCGCAGCCCCGCGGCCCCGGGAGACGCGTCCCTGTTCCAAGGTGGCTCTGGTGCCCGGACGCTGCAGGTACTGACTCGGTTCCTGCCTTTCTCGTCTGGTTTCAGTTACGTTCCGGTGGTTCTGGCTGATTTCCCCAGAGATGATGACAGTTAGTAGCACGGATGTGTCTTTTTAAAAAACAAAAAAGCGATCAAAAAAAAAAAAAAAAAAACCCTCTCACAAGGCACACAACTGAATGAAGAATGCTCTCTTTCCCCGTTTCTCGCAGCTTCAGGATGGTGATTTCCGGCGACCCGGGGTTCTTCTCCCCGCTGGGTGGCAGCTCGGACCCTTCACACCCGCATTCCCGAGCGCGATCACCACTGGAAGAGAAAGAGCCGCAATGAGACCTCGGTCAGCGCAGGGGGGACCAGTGCGTGAGGGGCTGCACGGGAGGGTGGGGTGGGAACGGAGGGTGGGGGGGCGTCCCACGGAGGCCGAGTCTCCCGAATTCCAGCCGTCCCCTCTACACCCGCATGCAGGAACGGAGCTATTCCTTCCCAGGTGCGGGAGGAGACCCCGCGGTTTCCTGTTGCTGCGGCTGCGATCGGCGGGTGCTCGCCGCACGCCCCACCCGTGGTGGCCTCCCGGGCTGTGTCTGCGAACGCTACACTAGCAACAGATCTTCCCCGCGCAGAAAACTTGCAATGCGGCTGCCAAGGGGCACGGGGGTGGGGGGTGGGGGCTAATGCAAAGCAGAGGCGGAGGCAGGGGCAGCCCGAGTTCCTGCCTCTTGCCGCCTCCTTCTCCTCCTCCTCTTCTCCCTCCTCCCGCTTCTTCCTTCCCTCCCTCCCTCCGCCGCCGCCGCCGCCGCCTCCTCCTCCTCCTCCTCCCAGAGAAGCAGCCGAACGGCTGCAGCTACGGCAACACCAACAGCCAGCATCTCCACCGCCAGGCTCCCCTCTGGATTTAGGCCGTGAGCAGCCGCGGCGGCAGCTCAAGACAAAAATAAACTCTCCCCACCCAACGCTCCGAACCACTCAGCCGGAGCCCTCACTCTCCAGCGCCGCGCCGCTCCAGCCCACCGGGAAGGTCTCCCAGGGCCTGCTTGGCGGGGACCTATGAGATGTGTGCATGCGTGTGCGCCCGTGTGTGTAGTGTACGCGCGTGTGTGATTTGGGCATCCTGCGGTCGCCCGCGCGTCCCAGGCCGAAGGCGGAGCGCGGGCACAGGCGCCAGTCTCTGGCTGGGGACCGCAGGAACCCGAGGCACTTGCATTCCCAGGCGGCAGGGCGGCCCCCGCGGGGAATGCAGAGCCCTGCCGTCGCACACGCCCCCCAACGACCGCAGAAAGAAAGTTAGATATCTGGGGCTCCCCCAGTCCCATCCCAGCTCTGGTGGCCTCCGGCAAAGAGGAGGGGAGCCCAACAGCCCAGTTCTGATAGGACGGCTCACTTCCAGCATCTGGCTTCTATGAACTTCGCGGTCGGAAGGGAAGCCCCCCCCCCCCGGAAAAGAGTCCCCAGTAACTGTTGGGTGCTCCATCCCGGGCGGTTAGGAACCGAAGCTCACCTCGGCGCGGCTCATCCCTGCGGCTCGGGGCCCTGCGTGCGGGTCCGGGGCCGCTGTTGCAATCAGTGGGACTGGGGGCGCCCGTAGCACGGCCTGCGGGCCATGCCGTCGGGGCGGCCGGCGCTGGGAGAGTGCAGAGCTCAAGGTTCCGGGCGCTGCCGCCGCCGCCGCTGCTGCCTCCAGGGTCGGCTGGAGGAGGACTGAGCCGCTCGAGCCGGAGCTCCCCACATGCTACTGATTAACATACACCATTACATCATGGGCTTGGCAGGGAGCGCCCGAGCGGGGGGAGAGGAACCCGGGCGGCGGCGGCGGCACGCGGGGGTGGGGGTTAGAGGGGGGGAGGATCCCCGGACTCCGCAGGCGGCGGGCAGGGAGGGACAGATTCCTAAGCGGGGACCAGGGAAGGAGGGAGCTAAGTGGGAGGAGCGGGATGGCGCAAAGAGGACAAGCTGAACCGCGCAGCAGCGCCCAGAAGTTTGGGGAAGGGGAGTGGTCGGGGTGAATTTCTCCCTGTGGCGGCGGGCGCGTTCTACAGCCGAGGGGGCGCTTGCGCTACCCTAGCCTGGAACTGGACGGGACCCGGACGGTGGGGTCGGGGAGATCGATGCTGCCACCCGCTGCTCGTCCTTGGAAATGTGGCCTCCAGCCCCGGTGACCCTTCGGCCCTGCTGGGACCCGTGGGTGGGCAGATCGGCGTGACGTGCGGGCGGTGGACACCCGAAGTCTCCACCGCTAGGGGCTTGGATGGGTAACAGGTCTCGGAGCTGTAAAGCAGATGAGGGTTAGAAGAGGCATGCTAGATGTGTTCCGGCGCGGGACTCGGTACGACCCTCGTCCCGGGAACGCGACCGGTGCCTGGCCGGGTCACCCTCGGCCTACGTCAGCGGCTGGGCGTCCCTGGCCCGCGGGCTTCGGCACCGAGACGGGGCCTCGCTCTCCCCTAGGAGGCGGTCGACTTTCAAGGCCCGCAACGTCTGGCGCGCGACCGTGGCTTTCAGGCCTGGAAAGGTGGCGAGCGCCGCCCTGGGCGACAGGCAGAAGGAGACCACCTGTCGGCACATTGGAGTTGGGGACCCGCAGACTTCGATCTCCGCCTGGAGGGATCTGGGACGAAAGCTGGGGGGAACCGGGGTGATAGGTAAAGGAGCTTCTAGGTTACAGTCGAGCAGCCTGGAAGAGCCTCTGGCTAGCCTCGAAAGTAGATTGGCTAAAAGCACCCTAAAAACAAAAATGTCTAATCCAAATATTCCACCGGGAGAAATTAGACAGAATTCAGTCTGTCTTTGTTTTCAGAGGAAACACCAAGCCCTCCAGAAAGATTTGGGGCGTGTTAAGGAAGGACACGAAGCCTTCCCCGCTCTGGCTAACGTAGTGTTTTGAAGACAGTGCCTGATATTATTCCACGAATCAGCACTTCCGTCTCTGGAATTTCGCACACGTCTCTGGAATTTCAGTCCTTTCTTACGACCTCCTCGGATTTGGTTTCCGTCGTGCTTAGGTCGCGTCAGACAAGTGACTGCACCTTCCATCTGTTAGGTACTGCAAGGGCTTCTGGAACAGCAACGTGTTTTGTAAACGGTTCCATTACAATTGTGTGTGTGTGTGTGTGTGTGTGTGTGTGAGAGAGAGAGAGAGAGAGAGAGAGAGAGCTCGCGCGCACGCATGATTTTAAAATTATTATTAACCAGCCAAAGGAAGCTATCTACATAATGTGATGAATATTTTGTCCTACTTAGAAAACACTAACTCAAGGATCAATGTCTTTTTTCTGCTTTACTTTATTACCAATGAAGCTCAATGGATCATTTTCTCTAATGTAGATATCAGCTACTCCTCAGTAGTAACTTAAATCAGGTAATAAGAAGAAGGGTTAGAACATGCACCACGCCGGGTTAAGTCTTACAAACCTCAACTAAGGCAGATTTCCCATCCGAAGCTTGTAGAAGTGCCAAAAAAAAGTGATTTTTTAAAAGAAAATCAAACAGTACCTCTGCGGACGAAAGAAAATAGTGCCATCTACTGGAGGAGTACAGTTCTTACAGCAGAAGCCTTTGACCTAAGAAAAAGATTTTAGCTATTTTTTCCATTCTTGCTGTTGGACATTACTTTGTTATTTTTCCTTCTCCTTTGGAATCTAAGAAGGGAAGAAGTTAGTATTTTCTCAGTAAATTATATTTTGGTCAAGTGTCTCAAACGTCCAGATGTTTCAAATATTATTAATACCAGAAAAATAAGTAACATATTCACAATCCTGTGCCAAAAAGATGTCTAAGTATTATTTGTATTAAAAGAAAGAGCTCGTGTCTGTGTACTTTCTAGAAGAAATAAAATTAGGGGAGATGACTCCGTAGGTAAAGTGACTACTGCTTAAGCATGAAGACCCGAGTTCAGATCCCCAACATACACATAAAAAGCCAGGTGTAGCATGGAGCTGGAAATAGGCAGATATCTGGGAACTGGGAGTTGATGGTCAGCCAGTCTGTCTCAAAGAGAAAACTCCAAATTCAATGAGACACCCTGTCAAAAAAGATTAATGTGGCCTCCACAGATAGATACATCACACACACACACACACACACACACACACACACACACACACACACACACGCATGCATGCATGCATGCATATATGTATATGCAATTGAACACAATTCTAAGAAATACATTGACTCTAAAAGAATAAGAGCTGTTTATGATGTGAGTTGACAAAAATTATTTAAAAATCTCTTCATAAAAATCTCTGCTGGAGAGATGGCTCAGGGGTTAAGACTCTGTCTCCCAAACAGAAGGTCCTGAGTTTGGATCCCAGGTCCCATGCAAAAATGCCGGGCAGAAAGGGCCATGGCCTGCACTACCAGCCCTGGTGGGTGGGGTCTGGAAATCCCAGAGCAAAGCAAGAAGGAGGTAGAAGCAATCCAGGATGATTCCTGAAGTCACCCTTGGTCCTCCGTAGGGACATACAGTGCCCTCTGACACACATACACAATTGCACACACACACACACATTAAAATTAAAATTAAAAAATAAATTTAAAAATGACGATCATAATAACTTTTCACTCAATCTTTCAATAAATATATTTGGAGCACTTCTGAACCAGGTCCTCAAGATTAAATATCGAAGACAGTATCTTTACTCTAACAAGAAAGTTCATATCACATAGATAAAATTATTTAATCATGTCAAAATGTATAAATAAAATCTACATTGTCATTAAAATGTATTAACACATCATTTTGTATTGATTATAATATGTAAATGAAATACCATATGGTCATTATACATGTCCTAGGAAAACATGTGAAATTACACGGTGTGTTTTTTTTCCCCTTTATGATAGGATATCTGAAAATTATTGTCTTGTTTCTCTACGTTTTTCTAACTTTGCCATGATGACTTCAAAAATGCAAACAAACTGCTGCATGACTTCTTGCCTGCAAATGCAATTTTAGAAATTTTAGAAAATGTCCTGAAGAAACTACCAGACTCAGACTTAGCCCAGTGGTGAAGCACTTGTCTAGCAGGCAAGATGGCCTGAGTTTGTTTCCCAGAAGCACAGAGGGGAAGTAGAAGGACCTCTATCGTAAGTTTTATCTTCAGCACCCAGGAATTGTTCCTGGGCCTATCTGCTTCTTTCCTGGGCCTTGTCTTAGCATCAGACTCCATCCCCCTGCCTTATCTTTTATTCCCACTGACCAGCGTGGACATCTTCCATGGCTGTGCGTTCTGTGGGTTAGTGTTAGACTCCAAGTTTGTTCACTATCCTTTCTTCCCAAGGTCTTCCCTTCAACACTGCATCACTGATTTCATTCAACAAGAAGCATTTATCCCGTGTAGGACACTGTTAGTCAAGTAGAAGACCTGTTCTGAGGCACGGTCTTTCTAACTCTAGTTAGAAAGCCTGACCTACACTTGTGATGTAGATATGTGCACGCGCGCGCGCGCGCGCACACACACACACACACACACACACACACACACACACACACAGCTGCAGCAGAAGGTGGGTCTAGGGGGAGAACACACACAGGGTCGAGGAGCCTAAGGGAGCCAGGTATTCTCCCAGGAATTAAGAAAGACTATGGGTCTGTTACCTTCTGAGCTGGTGTTAACTGCATGAACTATTTCAGTAGAGATAGGCAAAAATTTAAACATGGATGACATCCAGTGGGAGGAATATGCCTAGATATTGGTTGTATCCATGTTGGTGTGTTATAAGGCCACATTTCTTCCACCAGAGAAAGTCAAAACAAGAAAAGAGAATCGGGCCCTTGTCCATGTTGCTGGAGGCCGGTTGCAAGTGGGAAGCAAGCCCATGGTATCTATATTGGGAATGTCTCTTTTGAAGTTACCAAAAACTCCAATTCTAAGATTCTACCCTACTGAAGTAAAAACACGATTTGTTTAAGGCAAATAATACTAAACCATAAGCACAAATACAAAAGTGTTTGCTTTGACATTGTCTGAAATAGCAAAATGCTAGAAGAGATGCACAGATAAATCAAATCTCTGAAGTGTGGGCCTGATATACCCAGGTTTAAGAGCAAGCTATGCTTAAGATGCATAATGGTTCAGCAGGTTAAGCACCTGCTCAAAAACCTGGAACCTTAGTTCCATTCCTGAAGCCAACATGGCTTCCTCTTGTCTTCCAAGGTGTCCCCTATTCTCTACTCACAAGAAATGGCATGTGCATGCATGCTCTCGTTCCCTCTCTCCCCATAAATAAATGAAGTATTTTAAGGTGAATTATGTTTGATAGCAATCTTTCAAGATGTAATAGATTAATGTTTACAAAGAGATATATAGGTGGATTAATGTGATAAAATCAAATACAATAAAATATGAAACGTAGGTGGCAGTAGATAGGTTTTTACCATTTCATTCTTTTAAATTTTCTATATGCTTAAAAATGTCTACAGTAAGAGGGGAAAAAAGGAATGATTCAGTCTTATATGGATCACCCTAGGAAAAATTATGTTCTGAAATCCACCATGTAACTCTATTTTTTTTTTTTTTTTACTAAGAAGGTCAGCACTAGAGCTGCACACCGGTCTTGGAACCTGGCCCTGTCATTTTCTAGCCCCATGACTCTGCGAATCATTTACCAATCTGAGCTTCAATTTTATTGGTAATAAATCTACCTCATTGTTATTGGAATGAGTAAATACATTGATGCATCTGTGTCTGTTAAAACAGTGCCCCCCCCAAATGCTATTGTTAGCTTTGATTATTTGAGAGGGGAAAAGAGCGTAGGTGGGGTCAGAGAGCAAGTATATTTGCATTTCCATTAAAATATATATGAGGACTATATATGTATTTAGAGAGAAAGGGTCAATATGAAAGACATGTTAACAACAAAAGGAAAAACTTGAACATAAACTGTCCTCTGTTGCTGTAAGACAACATTCAAACTCAAGTAACTTAAGGGAGAAAAGGGAGATTTATTCAGCTTACAATCCTTATGACAGAAAAGGATGGTTGGTTGGCAGAAGCTGGAGGCGGACAAAGTCACATCTGTCAAGGAGATGGAGAGTTGCAAAACTGCCAACTGCAAAGCACATCTTTCCCAGAAGTAGGGTGGGAGAAGCCAGCTCAAGGCCCACCCCCTGTGACTGCCTTCCTCCAGCAAGGCTCCACCTCTTAAAGATGCTATGACCTTTGCAAACAACTGAAGATTCAAACACATGAGCCTATGGGGGGGGGCAACTCACATTATAAATCATGACATAAACTAAGAACCAGCTCAACTCTTATTAGGGATTTTTTTTAGTTTTGTTAAGTGCATTAGTGGCATTGTGGTGATGGAGAATACCAATCTGTTTGTTGTTTTGGGACTGAAGTGTTTAACTAAGAGATTGGGTGCAACAAAATACCTGACCCAGACCCCTTGAGGGAGACAGTGTTTTTTCCATCTTGCAGTTCCATGTAGTGGTGCATTATGGCAGGGAAAGACACAACAGCAGGGGCTTGAGAGGACTGATCACATCACATCCACAGTCAAGGCTAGAAAGCAACAGATGAATCCATGCATGCTTGCCAGTGCCTACTATCTGATACAGCCCAGGACATCCAGGAATGGGCCACCACTTTTAGACTGCTCTTCCCATATCAATTAATGGAATCAAGACAGACCCAGGTCAGTGTCCAGTGACCACTCTTACTTAGATGCCGCATGTTCTCCCTTATAAGTGGATCCTAATTCCAAACCCTCTTAATGACATAGCACCCATTATAACCTCAAAGGATTACAACTAGAAGGGAAGGGAAAAGAAGACCTCAAGAGAAAGGGGCCAAAGAGCATAGTTCAACAGAGAAATTAGGCCACAGTCAGGTCTGGCTGGTAAGTAGCAGGGCATCTGATACAGCTCACTCTCACGTTCCTTCCTGTTCCCTTGGGATTAGACGGGGTGTGACGAGCTGGGCATATCAGCCCAGTCATTGAGGGGATAGGGGCTGGTAGTTAGATGGCGGTCAACTGGCAGCTGGGAGATGACCCCACTACTACTATGTCCTATTCCTTTTCTTCCCTTTACCTTTAAGCTCTTCTTATATTAAGATCTTCTTTTAAACAGTCCTTTGTCTTTGGTTAGGAGGTGATCTAAATACCCAACGGGGTGCAGCCAAGTGCAGTGTAGGAACTACAAAACTGAAAACAACCAACCATAATTCAGAATACTAAGATGGCCTTACAATGTCCTCCCGGAACCAGCCAAATCTCTCCCTATCTAAAACTCAGGGGACCTTGCAGAAGAGGCGGGCGGCAAGATTGTAAGAGCCTAAAGATGGGGAGGTCTACAGATAGACAAGATACTTCACTCAATTCTGGACTTTGGCAGCCAGGATCTCGCTGTATAGTGATTGGACATTACCTGAACTGCACAGTGACTGACATGTCAACAAAACCCCATAGACTAGTGTGGATCTCAGAGGAGATGTCTTCAGGCAGTAGGATCCTTAGAGGAAAGGGTTCAAACAGATGTAAAGGAGTTCTTACATTAGTGGACAGCCCAAGAAGAGGCCCCAAGGTATGCCACAGAGTCCTGAAACCCTCACTAGTGTAGACAACTCAGCAGGAACTTCAGGACCCATATAAGCTGAGGTTGTGGAGGGTGGGAGGGAGAAGGAGGGAAATGCCAAGAAAGGGGAGGGAGGGAGGAAAGGGGGGAGGGAGAGAAAGAGGTGTGGGAGGGAGAACGGGAGGGGGGAATAAAAGGGTGAGGAGAGGAAGGAGGGCAAGGGAAAAGGAAGGGGACAAGGGTACCTACCCATTGAGTTTGTATAACTAGGTAAAAAAATATAATTAAAAAAAGATTATAAAAGAAACCTTTTTACAGTGAATATCAGTGAATACAGAGACTCATGGCTCTTCAAAGTGCTGAGAACCAGTGACGGTTAAGTGCTCTGTCATAAACACGATGTTTCTACCACTTCTTCCAAGGTTCAGGGAACATCATGGAGAAAGGAGTAGAAAACATAAAAGCCAGAGGCAAGGAGAAGGGCTGTGAAATGTCACATGCTGGGTCTGTAAAGCCATTGCAATCATGAACTCACGGCAGCTATGGTTACCTGCACCAAGCTTTCACAACACTGGCCTGTCAAGTCAGTCATGGACAGAGGAGACTCACGGGGCTCTAGCCCCCCTAAAACTATGGGCAACTGATAAATTCTGGTGGAGGGGTGTCATTGTCTTCAGTTGTGTTCACACTGGTGAGTCCACCAAGCTCCAGCAACATAATCACGCAGACTGCCCTGGTTAAACTCAGTAGGTCACAAAAATAAAAGACGTAAATGTGAGAAAGGAATTTGATGGGAGGAGAGGGGTTGATAGGAGTTAGAGGGAGATAAGAGAGTATGGGATAGGGTAAGAGAATGTATTATATATATGTATGGAATTATCAAAATATTTGATGAATAAAAATTTAACTTTGAGTGTCTTGCACATGCAGTGAATCAGAATTTTTGAAGGTCCCAGGTGAGTCCCAATGATTGTGTTGACTACACTTCTCTGTTACAAGATATACCTGCAGCACTTACTAACTATACAGATTTCCAGACCCCTTTCCAGGTAATCCTGAGTCACTCTGGCTGAAACTTGAGCATTTGTGCATGGAACAAACAGTCTAGGTCATTTTGAGATTAGGCAAAGGTGGTTTGAGTGTGAAACGTCCTCCACGGACTCATGTTTGAATACTTGGTTCCCAGCTGCTGGCCTGTTTTGGAAGGCTGTGGAAACTTTAAGAGGAGGACCCTTGCTGGAGGAAGTGAATCACTGTGGGGTGGGCCTTGAGGGTTGATAGTCTAGCCCCACATGCTGTTGGCTCTCTGCTTCTTGATTAAGACTCAATATAACTAGCTGCTTTAGGCGCCTACCACCATGTTTTCTATATTATGATGGACTGTACTGCCTCCAAACTATAAACACAAATCCTTCCTTTAGGTTGCTTCTTGTATAGCGACAAGGAAAGTCACTAATTCAGCAAGCTAAGAAAGCACCGAGTTAGGAACTTCCAAAGAGTCTCAGCAATGATGTGTTACACCCAATGGCAATCCCCTAGAGTGCTGGTAGAAGCTACCTGTCTTTTCAGGCCTCATCAAAACCACTTAAATCATCTCTTCTAGGGATAGACAAGGAAGTTTAAGATGTTTAATTTGTGTGTGTGTGTGTGTGTGTGTTTGTAGAAGACACAGGATAAATTCCACTTGTTGAGGCAAGGTCTCTCTTGCTGTGTCTGCTGCTGGTTATGCATCATGCTTCAGGCTAGCTATCCTCTCTTTACCTCCCATCTCACTGTAGGAGTGCTGGGACTAAAGATGCATACAGCTGCATCTGGCTTTTTACAATCCCTGGTTTCCAGGGATTGAATTTCACCTTCCTGTGGGTGCCTACAGCATTTAGACAAAAGAGAATTATTAGTAACTGAAATAAGGTTTTAGCCCAGCATATAGAACTTGCCTATGATCCCAGCCACTCCAGAGTCTGAGATAGGAGGAGTGTGAGCTAGAGGTTAGCCTGGGTAACATAGCAAGACTCCGTCTTGAAGGAAAATATTTTAGTTATAGTATAATATACTCTCAGCTAGATACACTGGAAATACACTCTAGCCTACTCATGTTCAATTCTTAGAACATGCCAAACTCCTTCAGTTCCCCGGCCTTAGTTTTTATCTTATTTTTTCATTCTTTTTTATTTAATGTTGCATACATGCATATAATGACTTTGTATTATTTTCAAACCTCACTCCCAAATTCCATCCCCTCTCCTTTTCTCCCTACAATCCTTCATCTCCCCTGCCAGACTCCCTTCTATTTTCAAATCTCCTCACCTGTGTGCCCCACCTGCGTTTCATCAGTTCTGTGATGACTTATGCCTGACCTGATTCATGCTCCAGCAACCATCCTAAATTGGTGGATACACCATCGAGGAAAGCATTCTCCTTCACTTCCCCATCACCATTAGTCTTCATCTGTCTCTCAGAGAGGTGCGGAGCTTCTTGTGATCATTCCAATGTGATGACAAGATGTTGATAAGACAGTTACTGTGCAAATCTCGTGTAAGTATACTTATCTGCTATGAAATCTTTTATATCACAATTATGTCATGTCTGGGAGATAATTCCCATTTCAGGCTTTTACAATCTTGCCACCCTCTCTTCCTCAATGTTCCCTAAGCCTTGGGGTGGGAGGTGGGTCAGGTTTATATATCCTGTTTAGGGACAAGCAGTCTACAGACACTAATTTTCTGCATTTTGGCAATAATAAACACCTTGAGCTGTAGAAGGTTTCTAGGTTGAGTGCTGAGTGTTCTACCAATAGTAATTCCAAGCCAAATACTTCAGTCAGTAGATCAATGCTAGCATTTCCATATAAGAGAGAACATGCAGTATTTGTCTTTCTATGTCCAAGATAACTTGCTCAATATTATATTTTCCAGTTCCATTCATTTACCAGAAAAATTCCATAATCTCATTCTTCCTGATGACTGAATATTATTTTATTGTATATTTGTACCATATTTTCATTATCCATTCCTTTGTTAATGACCATGTTGACTGATTCCATTTTCTCACATTGTAAATAGAACTGCAATGAATATAGATAAACAAGTATCTTTGTAATAAGATGTCGAGATTTTTGGGAACATTACTAGAAGTGGTATAGTTGGGTCATATAGTAGTTCCATTTTTAACTTTCTGAGGAACCTCCACATTGATCTTCAAAGAGGTTGTACTTGTTTACACTCTAATGAATAAATGTTCCCTTTTCTCCACATCCTCATGAGCATTCTCTGTTGTTGGTGTTCTTGATCTTAGCCATTGTGAGTGGGGTAATATAGTATCACAGGGTAGTTTTAATTTGCATTTTTCTGAGGACCAGGGAAGTCGAGCGTCTTTTGAGATATTTGTTTGACATTTGAATTTCTTTTTGTGAGAAGTCCCTGTTTAGTTCCAGGGCCCATTTTTTAATAGGGTTGTTTGCTTTTTTGGTGTTTAGTTTTGTGAGCTCTTTGTATATTCTGGAGATTAATCCTTTGTCAGACTCATAGCTAGCAAAGATTTTTATACCATTTTGTGGGTTTTCTTTTTGCACAATTAACAGTTTCTTTTGTAGAACAGAAGCTTTTTAATTTCATGAGGTCTCACATTTGTTGATTATTGATCTTAATTCCTAAGCATTTGGAGTTACGTTTAGAAAATGTTTACCTTGGTCTATGGGTTCAAGTGTACTCCCTACTCTTTTTCTAATAGTTTCAGGGTTTCAGGTTTAGCATAGAGGTCTTTGATCCATTTGGAGTTGATTTTTGTGTAAGGTGAGAAGTAGCAGTCAATTTTCATTCTTCTACATGTAGATGTCCAATTTTCCCAACACCACTTGGAGATGCTATCTTTTCCCCCAGTGTGCATGTTTGGCACCTTTGTCAAACAAATCAAGTGGATCTATGTGTGGGGGCTTATATCTGAGTTCTTTATTCTAATCCATTGATTGATGTATTTGTTTTTGTGCCAGTACCACGTCCCAGCCTTAGTTTATTTTTTTCTTATTCCTCACCCAGTGTTACCAAAGGCACGTTCCTTCAGATCGCAGCTCAAGAACCACTTTAAGAGTGGACCTTTCGGGCTGGAGAGGTGGCTCAGGGATTAAGCCTCTGCCTTGCAGGCAGAAGTTCCTGAGCTTGGATCCTAGACCCCACGTATAGATGCCAGGCGGAAGCGGGGGCGGCCTGCATTTCTGGTTCTGGTAGGGCGGAGCCTGTGAATCCCGGGGCAGAGTAAACAAGGAGGAGGCGATCCATGGTGGTTCCCGAATTCGTCCATGGTTCTGCACACACACATACACGCACACAATTGAATAAATAATAAAAAAAATTTAAAAAAATTAAAAAAAACTCCCTGGAGCTGATTGAGCTAGGCCAACAGTTCCTAAACAGACATCCAATGGCACAGTCACTACTACCAACTCTCAACAGTTGGGATCTGGTGAAATTAAAGCGCTTCTGTTCAGATAAAGAGATTATAACTCGAGCACACAGGCAACCCACAGAATGGGAGAAAATCTTCACTAACCACATATCTGATAGAGCCCTATTATCCAGAGTGCACAAAGAACTTAGAAAACTAAACACCAAGGAAACTAATGGCCCAATTAAAAAATGGGCTCTGGAGCTTAAAAGAAACTTTACCAGGGATGAAATTAAACTGTCCAACAAATATCTTAAAAAATGCTCCACTTCCTTAGCCATCAGGGAAATGCAAATCAAAACTTCCCTGAGATATCATCTCACCCTGGTCAGGATGGCAAAAATCCACAATAGAAACACCACCAAATGCTGGAGAGGATGTGGAGAGAGGGGAACTCTCCTTCCTACATTGCTGGTGGGAATGCAGGCTCATACAGCCACTCTGAGGAGCAGTATGGAGATTCTTAAAGAAATTAAAGATTGAAATGCCATATGACCCTGCTATTCTACTTTTGGGAATAACCTCACATACACCAAAAACTCACCTTGATAGCAGAAGCACAACCATGTTCATAGCAGCACTGTTTACAATAGCAAAGTCATGGAATCAACCCAAATGTCCAACAGTTGATGAGTGGATAAGGAAACTGTGATACACCTATACAATGGAGTACTACGCAGCCATTAAAAACGATGAATTACTGGAATTTGCTGGGAAATGGATGTTATTAGAAACAATTATATTAAGTGAAGTATCCCAGACCCAGAAAATTAAGCGCCGTATGTACTTCCTAATAGGTGGCTCCTAGTACCAAACCCACCCAACCCACCTTGAGACACTCATAGGTAAATCTCTGTAATACCTACAGTAATTGCAAGGATTATGAACAGGAGGGATGGGGTAGGAGGGCCACACCAGAAACAAGGAGAGAGGGGACCATGTTACAGCAGAGAAAACAGGCCTTCTTCAAGGACTGCAAGTAAGTAATGAGACATCTGGTTAAGTTCACAGACTTTCCTTCCTGATCATTTACACTCTGGATAATAGGGCTGATCTGGGTATGATCTCACCAGAAGGGGAAGGCATATAGTCTGGCAGATAAAAAGTAACCATTTTGCAAATGGATGATTGACCCCTCCCTCACTGTGGTTTCCTACTTTTATTACATCTACCTTTGAATATACTCTTATAACAAAATTCTGGTTTAACAGCTTTTTATCTCTGGCCAGGGGGTGAAATACAATACCCATCAGGATGGAGTGAAGGGCATTACAGGAGCAGCAAACCTGCAAAAGAAAATCAACGAACCATAATCCAGAATTTCAGAGACTCTATATCAACCACCTAGGACTAGGCCAACCTAATCTCTCCCTATCCTGAAGCTCGGGGAAATTTGCTGAAGAGGAGGTGGTAAGATTGTAAGAGCACAAGGATGGGAGGAGCAATGATAGGTCTTTGCATGCCCTGTGCAATGTCCCACACACTATTGACCCCATAAAGTCTAGCATTTGCTAAAGGCACCAAGATCCTTGGAGGCAAGGAATTGACAGCCATAGTAGTGTTCCTATGCTTAAGGGGAACACAGGAAAGGGTTCAGGGAAAAGCCACTGAGTCCTTGTACATCATCAGAGTCCTTGTACATCATCAGAGAGGAGGGCCCAGAGGAGAGTCTGGCATGCACATTAAAGGATTCTCCGGGGATTGGGGGGGAGGCACTGGGGGATGGGAAGGGGGAGGGGAGGGGGAGCAGAGGGGTAGGGGGGAGGAAGAGGGAGGGAGGGAACCGGTGTACATATTAAGTTTGTATGAGCAGAAATAATAATAAAAAATGAAGGGAAAAAAAAAGAGTGGACCTGTCACACCACGCCATCTAAAGTACCAGCACCTTCTTCTGAATAATATTTGTCAGAAATAGAAATGGCCTCTATTGTTTGCCCCCCAAAGCACTGGACCTGTGGCTGCTGTGCCGCGTGTGTGCCAGCAGGTGTCAGCAATCAGAAAGGATATGTCTACACTAGGTGCTCTGATCTGTGAATATTTGAATGATTAGTAGCCTGACAAATCACAGTGCCTGCCAACCTGCTGAATCCCAGTATCCGCGCACTCACCTGGTGGAAGGCCTCCCATGGGCCAGGCTGTGTGTGAGGCTTACACAGCCTCACAGGAGACAGATACAACTCTCTTCTTCAGCTTTATCACTGGTTTTTAAACAAGTAGAGCTAGGAGCTCAATCACAGCAGCTATCTGTATCCTGAAAGTATTTTCTCTTGCTATATTATTATTTTATTTTATAGTCAAGTTTTTTTTAAAAAGAAGAAGATGTGAAGGTGGAAGGACGTGTATGTTAGGGGAAGAAGTCTGGGGAGAGGGGAAGAGGAATTGGGGTAGATATGATCAAAATGCATTGTATACATGTATGAGATCCTCAAAGAATAAATAAGAATAAAATTTAGAAAACTGTACTACTTATAGATTCTTACCTCTCTGCCCCCTCTCCTTCCCTTGTCAGATTTTAAGCCCTGTGGGTGCCTCGCTCACCCTTAAGGTTCTTAGTATATTTATGGGAGTGCACAGTAAATGTTTGTGGATTGAATAAGTCTCTGGGGAAAACACCTTGGAAGACCCCAGATCCATTCCCCAACCTGTGCTAGAGTACCCTCTTCCAGTGACGTGAGATCTAACTATGGCTGGTGCCATCCACAAAGCAAACCTGATAAGAACAATGCTTTTCTATTGTTCTCAATGTATTTAACCTGAAGGCCTTTATTCTGAGGTTATGCTACTCCTGCTTTGGGGTGGGGGTAAGATATTAGGAGGTGGTATTGACTGTTTGATGTCCTTGCTGGGAATAATAAAAAGAAAATATGTGATGACTTTGGCCTAATCTAGTTCTTCTGGCCCATGAAATTCAGAAGTCTAGAAGACCCAAGTGCAGAGATGGAAGCAGGCACCATTCCTTGAAGGGGCTATTCAGACAATGCTGAAGTGACCGTTCCTTCCTTAGCTGGCTTGGGTTGTTGAAGTGTGCTTTCTTGAAGCTTTACTCTGTCTTTGCAACTTCCACACATGGTGGACAGGAAGGCACTCGGCTCAGCCCTCCTCCAACAGAGCTTCCTGCAGCAGCAACCATACCAGCTGCTGCCTCCTTGGGTTCCCCATGAGTTTCATGCTACAGCTTTCCTGGGGCTGGATCCATGGCTGAGCACAGCCTGGATACAAGAGCTGGGCTGGCCTTGACCACCACATGTCTCCTGCAATGGCAGTCGGTATGCACTTAGCCATGTCCCGCCACCTTAGAAGAGACTTCCTTCGAACTCAGGCTGTAGCCTGAGGCTCTTCTTACCAACCCTGTTCCTTTTCTCCTCTCACAGGCTTCCCAGGTGGATGATACTTCCAGCCCAAGCTTGCTCCCTTCTCAGTGTCCACAGGAATTTCCCCAAAGAAACAGCCTGCCTGTCCAACTTCTGGGCACCTACTTTATCAAGGCTGTTTCCCACACTGCTGCACTTAGCCATTGGCTTATGTGGTTATGGGCAGAGTCTAAGGTATTCCAAATGCCACTCATACAACCATAGAATCACAGGTGATTCTATCTATTTCATTACCTATAAAAAAATTGGAGGTAATCCTACTCACTTTATACGGTTATTAAGGGGATTAATATGGTAAAGTGCCTAACAGTGTCTGGCATTGGTTAAAAGATTAAAAGGTTACTCCTTTTCCTGTTTCTACTACTATGAGAAAACTGACCTGGTTATTCAAAAGTTGTTTTCATCAATGAAAATGTACCTCATACGTTCAGAGTAAAAGTGAACAGAAGCCTCAATTTTTTTTGAAAATTACATATGTCAAGGAATCTGGAAGCTTCCTAGGGTTATCAGTGTATGATGTCAAATAATGTAATATAAAATGAGTATTACTTGGAGGAACAGGATTTAGTAGAGCCAGTAACATAGCCAGGCAGAGGGAAACCCTCCTCAGTCAGGAGGCCAGTCTCGGTGATTCTGGACTCAGGAAAGGTGATCAGAGTGATGATCAACACGCAAGTCAGAGCAGGTGAGCCCGTCGGGATGCATGCAAAGAGTGGATTGGAACAAGTCACCGTGGGTGACTCGCAGAAGTGCCACAGAGGAAACGTGAAGCCTGCTGGGAAGCAGGTCCAGCTGGCATCGCAGCCGATGGAACTCTAGCTGCGTGTGTGCCTGGAGGACCTACAGGGGATCCCCAACCGACAGAGGCTTGACTCTTAATTTCTTTTCTATTTTTATCTCAGGGCCATAGCCAAGTGGTAAGCATTCAATAGAAACTGTGTTTGGGGGGAGATGACTCAGCTGTTAAAGCACTTGCCACACAATCAAACGAGTGGAATTCAGATCCCCAGATCCTGAAGAAAGATAGCAAGCAGGTGTGGCAACCCCCCTGTAATTCCAGTTCCAGAAGGTAGAGGCTGGGAATCCCCAGAGCAAACTGGCTAAATAGATTAAGCCATAGGTAAATTCTGGATTTGATTCGAGACCCAACCTCAACACAGTAAGGTAGAAGAAAGATAAAGGAGATTCTCAACATCATCCTAGGGTGGTACGTCCATATGAGAATACATACACACCCCACTAAGGCACACGTTTAAAAAAAGAAAGTGGAACAAAGGAAAGAGTGAACCTGTCCTTTGAATTATTTTGATATTTCCCCAGGATGGAGTTACAGCAGGATTCTCTGTTTTAATATGCTGGTAGCAATAGTAGATCACAACATACTACGACTCACAAAGGTAACAACCAACACTCAACAATGCCCTATATCACTGAGTTGGGACATTTTGCAGTGTAGGTGTGATATATACATTTTCAACTTGCAGTATTTTCCATTTATGAAATATTTTCTAGACAAAGCATCATGATAAGTTGAGATGTGTCTATTGTGTATTTACTGGGTATGTACCAATATGGGAAAGTAATTTCTATGATTAAAATATGATTAAAGGGCTTGGGAGATAGCTCAGTGGTCAAGGTGCTTGCTACACAAACAGAAGACCTGAGTTCAATCCTCAGCACTTATATAAAAACCCAACTGTAGCAGCATATACCTGTAACCCCAGATCTGAGAGGTAGAGATAGGAGGATCCAAGAGGCTAACTAGCAAGGCAACCAGTGAGCCCCGATTCAGTGGGAGATCATATTTCAAAAAATAAGACCTACTCTGCCTCACAGGAGATTCAGAAAACTGCTATTCTTTCTCATCCATGTGGGGCTAGAAATTCAATTAGAACTGTAATCTATATCCTAAAAGTATTTTATCTTATTGCTCATTCATAATTTCATAGTCCTTTTTTTTAAGAGACTACATGAAGGTGGAAGGGTAATGTTGCAGGGAATGTCTGAGAGAGAAGAAGGGGAAAAAGATAGATACAATGCATTATTGCATTGTATACATGCATGAGACTGTCAAAGAATAAATTTAAAATATTACTCAAAAATATGGTGGAGAGCAATAGAATGAAGATGCTGACTTCAGTCTCCAGCCTCTGCATGCATCTACAAAAGAGAGAGAGAGAGAGAGAGAGAGAGAGAGAGACAGAGACAGAGAGAGAGAGAAAAACAGAGAGAGACCAGAGAAATGAAAGGTCATCCATCCTAGGCTACATTAAATCCTGTCATAAGAAAATAATTACTATTAAGCTTGTTAAGAAGCCTAGAAATAACTGGTGCATCATCTGGCATATGATAAGTACTTGATGAAATACTAGATTTCCTTCTTTCAGATGCATTAGAATGCATAATTTGCCTAACTCCAGCTTGGATCTACCTCACCTAGACCTTTAGAGCAGCCTCTCAAAGCTATGTGATAGGGCTTGGATCGGATTGCCAGGGCTTGCCTGAAGAGTGGAGGGAAAGCGGGAACTGCTGAGAGACTAGATGGAAGAAGGCCAAATCAGGAGTCAGTTCTGCTAAGATCCAAAAGACAAGCTGAGTAAGACCCAGAAACCTGGGCTGACGAGTTCATCTCTCATTCTAATGAGCTCAGACCATTAGGGTTTGCAGGGCAGACATGCAGCTGCAAAGTCAGTGTCCTGTTCACCCAGGGCCAGCATGGTGAGTGCCAGCACCCATTTCCCAAGTCCTTAGCACATCTCACACCAACAAGATCATGGCCTCTTGACCCAAGCCCAGATCAGTATAGGTTGGCACAGGGTATATTGTACAGCTGGGGAGTCTCCGGTGACGCACTCAAGTGAAGGATCATTTTCAAATTTCCTTTATTTTCTCTATTTAGAGAATTCTTCCAGACAAAGGTTTCTTGAAGCCAGTTTGAGCAGCTACAGCTGTGCCTGAGGAGTCTAGATGATGTGAACTGGATGTAGGTGACTCCGTGAAGTCAACTTTTCTACTGTCGCAAAATGTATTCTCTCCTTAACGCTTCTTAAATACAGCTTAGTTGGACAATGCTGGGCAGTCATTTCCACTATCCATTCCCAGAATTCCTTTGTCATCCCAAAATGAAACTCCACTCTCCCTCTGACCAGTGTCCTATTACAGCTCAGATACTCACCATTCTCCTTTCTGTCTGCATGAAGGTGAGTAATCTAAGGATGTCAAACAAGTGGGATTGTGCAGTATTTATCCCTCATATGACCAGCTCATTTCATTTCATTTAATACATGTCTTCAAAGTTGTTCGAATGTAAGCATCCCTTTCCTCTCTTGCTATCTCCAGCCCTTGACAGAATCAGTGAGCAATATGTAAGACAGTCACTCAATATTCAGTATTGAGAAATACGGAGAAAGAAAAAAAAATTTCTAGAATGGAGTTAGCTAAGAAAGCTTAACTCTGATTTTTTAAAAAAAATACACTGTCTTTTTTGACAGATTTCTAAACAATACAATTCAAACCAATTAGCTGCTACAGTTAGCCAAATTCAATAAAAGTATCTGCAAATGAAATATAATTTCAAACAAATACAGATGGGTTCACACTTCTTAAAAATAAACAATGTGTGAAGTGCTAATTATAATTTTTACAGTAGAACATCTCATGTGTCATAAACTTTCAAATTAATACAGTCAGGTCAACTGTAAGTATTTCAAATCTACTTCTATTTACAGAATTTGCGTAGTTCTGATTTTTTTTAAAGTGGGACTTTTGTGCTTGTGGAGAGATAATTTGCTCTTAGAGTGGCATAGAGAAGGAAAGGAAAAATTGGGTCTGTGAGATGGCTTAGTGAGTGAAGGGACCTGTGCATAAACCCAAAGACCTGAGTTCAATCCCCAGAACCTACATGGGGGAAGGAGAAAACTGATTTCTGAAAGTTTTCCTGTGATCTCTGCATGTGTACCATCAAGCATAAATACATTTATGAGTTCTCTCTCTCTCTTTCTCCTTCCCTCCCTCTCTTCCCTTCTGCCTTCCCCCTCCTTTCTCCCTTCCTCTTCTCTTCCTTCCTCTTTTTCTATCAGATAAATAAATGAATAAATAAATAAATAAACAAATAAACCAAAAAGAAAGCAGAAGTTGACTCCTGCATTGTTGCTGAATCCCCCACGGGGGTGGGGGGGGACACGGTGGGGCCTCGTGGGCATGAGGTGAATGGGTGAGCCGGTGACAGGGCCACCACCCAGACCCCGGGAGTCAGGCGAGAAGCAGCAGGCAGAAGATGAGTTGGCTGCAGACTCAGCTTTATTCAGGAAGTGTTTGGGCTTATATAGAGTTGGAGTCCAATCAGGTGTGGCCACCCCTCTGCTCAGGGAAGGGGGAAACAGCCACCAATCATTTAGCTGTTTACTAGGTGCCCAGGGTAGATGGCCTCTTCCCATTGGTTGTTCATCCCTCCGCCCATTGGTAGTTCATCCCTCTGCCTGTATGGTTCCTTGTTCAGGCTTGTCTGTAGCCAGACCTCCTGGATTTGGGAGCCTGGGCTAGGGCCTCCCTGAATCAGTAGTGCCACATTTTCACCCTTTATTTATAAATTTTTTCATGGGACCATGATGACTGGGGTAACCTCGAGCCTCTTCAGCTGCATGGAATATAGGCGACTGTGCCTGTCTTAGGTTGGTCACCACCCTCATGTGGAGCCTTACCCGTCATTGACTACCAGTCATGAGACCATGGCAGAGAAGGAATCATGGTCCCAAAGGGGAACTCAAGCAGTGGCAGAGAAAAGGAGGTTTTGTCAGGGAAGGAGCAGGCAGAGGGACTGTAGGCAGCACAGGCACAGAAACGATCCAGAAGAGCTATTGAGACATAAATCAGAACCTAACAATTGTAAGTTAGTAAGTCATAGCTTTCATAGAGGACAGCCAGGCTTACAATGGGCCTTTGGTGATCTTAGGAATGTCCAAAGCCTGAATGGATGCCTGGAGGACCTGGAAAGCAAGCTTTGTTGTTTTGGGAATATATGAAAAAAAACTTGCATGAAAACTTGTATGAAAGAAAACTTACAATTCATTAGAAAAGCAATTGTGATAGATATAAAACATAAGTAGTTAAGGCCTTAGATGTTACCAAAATTATTTGTTCTTATTTTTAACTATGCATACATGTATTTAAAAATGGCATGCCAAAATTTTAATATTAGCATGCAATAGAAATGAAAAAAATTTGAAGTGGCCACAAACACAAGACAGACAACATGTAAACACAGAACATATAAACATACAAGCACATGAACAACATTTTACTGGCAACTGTACAATTTACCAGCAACTGTCTTAAAATTACCCTTGAAAGCATTATCAAAGGTGGATTAACACTTAGGAAAACCTTATTTAAAACAAGACCTCATGTTAGTTAAGTCTGGCAGCTTATCTTAATCATGAAAAATGTCTATCAATGAAAAGCATCCTCATCCATAGGTCTGGTTCCCACATATTCTCTGGGGAGATCCAAGGTGCTAAAACTGCAGCCTCATTCCAAAATTCCTCCAGGCCAGCAGTCTTAACTTTGAGGCCTCTAGTCTCTAGGAGAGATTTTAAGACATGTATTTGGAGAACAGTATCAGCTGAAGCAGAAAATACAGCCAGGAAAGAGGGGGAGTCAAGAGCTACAGGAAGAAGAGGAGGAGGGAAGGGGATGCCGGCAGGGGGCGGAATGTCCCCCCCACAGGACCTATGAGCCCTCTGCAGAGTCCTCAACCAGAAAGGGGAAGGATCCGGATCCGGAGGAACAAAGGGCTAATTTTGGGTTCTCTCCACAAGTTTCATTGTAGCAGTTAATCACTTCCTCAGTGGAGGATCCTTTAAGGTTGTTATGATGCGGAGGAGGATGGGAACAAAGGGGGTGGGAGGCATATGGCCTTCCTGGACTTCCCCCTTACGGGCCAGAAAAAGCACTTCCATCCAAATCTGTGGGTCCCAGACATTTTCTGGGGAAATCCAAGGAGCTAGGATTAAAGCTTCCTCCCAAAAATCTTAAGTCCTTTGGTGTCACTTTGATCCTATGTAAGTCTAGTAGAGCCTTAGGGCAGTCAGCTGCAGTGACTTCTGATGGGACAGTAAATTACCCATTATGGAGAGGAAAGGTTTCCTAATGGAGCAGAGATGACTAGGAGGTGAGTGGACAAGGCAAAAGCGCAGAAAATAAAAAGCAATGACTAGATCCAAGGTGAAAGTGAAAACTCCTAAAAGGGTAACCAACGTTCAAGGAGAGACCTAGTGCAGGACATTCGCAGAGGTGTTTTGGATCTAAGGTCCTGTGCTTAGTTAGAGACTTCAGGGGTTCATTACTCCCCTGGGTCATATGCCCCCAGTCAGGCTGATTCAATGTAATCGAACCTGGGCTCCGAGTTCTGAGGGGACCAATTTCTCATGTGAACTCACCAGGAAAAGCCTAAATTTAGAGGGGCTCTTTGATCATGGGGAAGTCAAACGAGCGATTGGGGCTCCTTGATTATCAGCAAGTCAAGCGAGGGATTGCGTTCCTAACCTTAAGAGGGGCTCCTTGAAGCCTGTGAATCCTGGGGCAGAGTATTGTGGAGGAAGTGGAGGCGTCCATGGTGGTTCCCGAATTCGCCCGTGGTTCTACACACACACACACAATTGAATAAATAATAAATAATAAAAATTTTTTAAAAAAGAGGGGCTCCTTGATCATCAGCAAACCAAGCGAGCAATTGTGTTCCTTAGGACAAACAGGGAAAGGGGAAGAGGTGGGGGTCACCTGCTCACCTTCAGGCATCGTAAGCACAGGAACACAAAACTAAATGGGCCACTCACTGAACTTTACTGAAATGGGTGTCTCATCTACACCGAAGGCAGCACCACCCCACATTGGAGCACCAGATGTTGCCAAATCCCCCACCGGGCCAGCAGGGGGAAGAGGAGAAATGGCAGGGTCCTCATGGGCTCCAGGCGAATGGGCGAGCTGGTGACAGGGTCACCACCCAGATCCCGGGAGTCAGGTGAGAAGCAGCAGGCAGAGGACGAGTTGGCTGCAGACTCAGCTTTATTCAGGAAATGTTTGGGCTTATATAGGGTCCGGGTCCAATCAGGTGTGGCTACTCCTCAGGGGAGCTGCCACCAATCATTTGGCTGTTTACTAGGTGTCCAGGTTAGATAGGCGCTTTCCATTGGTTGTCCATCCCTCTGCCTGTATGGTTCCTTGTTCAGGCTTGTCTGTAGCCAGACCTCCTGGATTCAGGAGTCCGGGCTAGGGCCTTCCTGAATCAGTAGTCCATACTGCATCTAACTTTGGTTAAGGTGTCAGACTTGCAGGTATCTAGTCAGGTGTAGTGGGCCTACTACGTCTACAATCACGGCCTGGAGGAGGGGTTGGTGAGGCAGGAGGATTATAAATTCCAAGCAAGCCTGAACTATATTGCAATTCCCTGTCTCAAGAAAACAAGGAACAAAAAAGAATTGCCTAGATCTTTTGCAACTGAAGTTATAATCAAATGCCTCAAGAGTTTCAAATGAAAAAAGTAGTGGGGCTGGAGAGGTGGCTCAGGGGTTAAGCTTCTGCCTTGCAGGCAGGAAGGTCCTGAGTTCGGATCCTAGACCCCATGTATAGACGTCAGGTGGAAGCGAGGGCAGCCTGCTTTTCTGGTCCTGGTAGGGTGGAGCCTGTGAATCCCGGGGCAGAGTAAACAAGGAGGAGGTGGAGGCGTCCATGGTGGTTCCCGAATTCGTCCATGGTTCCACACATACATACACACACACATACATGCACAATTGAATAAATAATAAAAAAAATTTAATAAAAAAAGAAAGAAAAATAGTGAAATACAAAAATTTACAAATTGAAAGCCATAGTTTCAGAACCTAAAAATAAGAATGAATATCAGTTTCTGTATGGCAAGAGCATCCCATAATTGATGACACAAACAACTTTCTCCTAAACAGTCTCTACTGTCGCCCAAGACTCACCAGATCACACACAATGATTAACCCTCTTGTCAGTCAACTCTCTGTTATCATAATAAATATGTGACACAACAAATTTATGAAAAGAAAAGACTTGCTTTTGTTCACAGTTTTAGAGGGTTCTACCCATGATGGATTGGACACAGCCATTGCTTTGGAATTATAGGGAGGCAGTGAATCACAGCAGATGAACACAGTTGAATACCTCTTGGCCAGGAAGTGAAAGAAAGGAAGAAAAAGGGGCTAGACCCCAGTGTCTCTCCTGAAGGACAACTCAAGCCCAATGAGCTGAAGACACTCCTCCAAGCCTCACTTTTCACAGGTCCCATAGCTCTGGCAGCTGTAGACTGGGTTCCAAGCCTTTACCAGATGGGACTTTGGGAACACACATCCAAACCATAGCGATCTCTCCTTGAAGGGTTCCCTTCCAGAAAATTTGTGAGAAACTGCCCCATTACACATTTCAGTTTATTGTAAGATTTCAGGAGACTTTGTTAGACTCCTTTGAAGAGTATGTGGGAGTTCCTAAACTTGCCTGAGTCCAGACCTCATATTTCACAAGTCTTGTTTTGCTACTGTTGCTTGAGACATATTTTGGAAAATGCTGTGTCTAACAATAGCAAACCAATAAAAATGATGAAAGACTTTGGAAACTATGCTTATAATCCCACATTGAAACAAAATGTGCATTTCAGACAATGAAGGAAGTGTTCAGACTCCCAGGTATGTTTAGTGTTTAACTGATGGGCCATGGGCCACACGCACCTAGGATAGCTGTGAATGCAGCCCAACACAAAATCATAAATTTACTTATAACATTAGGAGACAGGATTTTTTGAGTTTTTTTTTTTTCCTGAATTGATCGGCTAGTTCATGAGCGTGAGGCTGATCTTTGTAGTTGAACACAACTTGTTGCAATTCAAAAAGGCTAGATATGCCTGAGAGTCCACACTCCAGTCAGAACACAATAAACTGGGGTTCAAATCCCAATTTGTTTTAGCTGTGCTTTATGGGACAATAATTTACCTTCATTTCATCTCAGTTTTCTATTAGTATGTTGGACTAGAGGTATATAAGATTATACCTTATAAGATGAATTGAAATCCCACACAGAGGCAGAAAACATATCAGTTGCTTTATCAGAGATTCTGAATGTACATTTGTCAGCTGAAAAGTGGGGGGAAAATCAAACAAACAGAAGTATAGCAGAGGTAGTGATTGCAGGAAGCGACTACCAGCCACAGGGCTGAGGAAACAAAGTGAAGTCAGCCTAATAAAATTTTAAGGCTTTGAAGGAAGGTGCCCACAGTCACCCAAGGGCTTGAGAAAATGAAAATTCCCGGTCCAGATTCCAGACCTGTTGAATTGGAGTGTTGAGAGGGACGGCTCTGAAGATCTGCTTTTTCACTCTCCTCCCAAAAGAAATTTTCTAGACTCATTGAAAAGCTGTGGGCCAGGGTTAGAAGCCAGGGAAGTGAATATCTGAGGAGAAAACGTGTGTGTGTGTGTGTGTGTGTGTGTGTGTGTGTGTGTGTGTGTGTGTAAAAGAGAGACAGACAGAGACACACACAGAATGAATGCTGAACAAGACACAAGAGAACATCAGTGACTACAGCTAGATTTGAGAGGTTCCTGACTTACCAGCATAATGATAGCCTAGGGACAGGGGCTGATCTGTGATCTGATCAGTACTGGCTGTGAAGTCACAGCTGTCAACTACTCTCTGCTTTTCTTTGAAGCTAAGGAAGACAGAAAGGAAAGACAGAAAGTGAAGGGCTGAGAAGGGTTGAGGGAGGCTTTTCTTCAGTGCAGGCAATACCGAGACTGATTTGAATCTCAAAGAAACCAGGCAAGTTAAAGATGTGAGGGTGAAAAGGCACATGTGTCTCTCCAAGACATCCCCCAGCAGTTGTCCCTGTGTCCCTGCTGACATCAGTTTCTTCCTCTACTGGATCATGCTCACAGGCCTTGGAACGTGCATTTGCTCCCATCTTAATCCATCACTGGCAAGTCCATCCCTCCCGACATCTGCCACGCCTACTCTTCTTAAGACATGGCCCTGAAAAGAATTGTTTCTATTTCTTGCCTTCAGTTCTGCTTCTCCCATAGGCTTGACTTCATTCTCAACAGATTTTCCCACACAACCAGAACTGTCACTAACAAAGAAGCAGATGACCTTTGCCAGAACACATAAGACAGAGGCATTTGCTATATGTTGTTCACTCCTTCCTGAAATTTTGCACTTGGTATCTACACAAGCAAATGATGGTGGCTTTAAAGAACAATTGGAAATAGATTGATGTTCTTTCCATTAAGAGATGGAGTCTATACCTGGCTGGGCTTTGACTGGTTGAGTACAACAGGAACGATGATGCTATCTATGTGATACACCCAAGCGGGAGTATGAAAGACCAGGCACAAGACAGGGTATTTCCTCTGCTCACTTCCCTTCAACATTTCTGGAGAATCCAGCCAGAGAAACTGGGCAGGAAAGAAAGAAAGAAAAGTCACTGACACTGGAAAGGCAGGCAGAAGATTAATTCTGCATGAATGAAGGATGATCTTGTACAGGAGGACATAAGAAATTCACAAACCAAGGATGAAATAGACAAACGCACCAATATCAATATAATATCAATATAAAAGGAACAGCATTTCTAGAGGCTGGAAGATGGCTCAGGGACTAAGTCATTGCCTCATAAGCAGAAGACCTGAGTCTGGACTCCAGATCCAATGTAAAAATGGCAGCAGCCTGTACTTCTGGTCCTGGAAGGCAGAACCTGGGAAATCCCAGAGCAAAGCAATAAGGAGGTGGAGGAATCCAGGATGATTCCTGAAATTATCCTTGGGTCCCTACAGACACACAGAGAAACATCTTTTATACAGACACACACACACACACACACACACACACACACACACACACACACACACACACACGGTCACTTACACACATGCAAAAAATTTGGAAAATTCAAAGAACACATTCTCATTTTTTAATAGCATTGAAAAGCCTAAAGTGCTTAAACATTCAGTTAAACAAACATAAAAGTTTTATGCCAAACACTAGAAAACGCTGTTGAAAAGATAAAAAAACATTTCATGTTCATAGATTGAAAGATTAAATGTTAAGATGGCAAAAATCTACAAAGAGATATAAAGATTCAGTGCAACTGATATCAAAATTACAGGCATTTTCAGAAATTCCAAGCTGATCCTAAAATTCACACTAAAATCCATGGTAGTAAAGACAACCTTGAAAAAAGGAATAAAAAAGTGAAAGACATTAACTTCCCAATTTCAAAGCTTATTCCTAAGCACCACTGTTGAAAATCCACCAACCATAAACTTTAAGGTTTGTTTCTAGTCTATTCAATAAGATTTTGAGGAAGAAATATGAACCTTTGTGGTCTCAAATTAAGCAAAATCTTCTTAGGATACTAGAAGCAAAAATAAAAAAAAAAGATAAGTGGAAAATTAAACCCCAAATGAAAAGCTTTCATTCTTTAAAAAAAATTAAGAAAGCAAGAAAAAAAAACATAAAATGGGAGGAAAAATAAAACTCAAATAGTCTTTAAGGGACATGAACTCATAATAATGGAAAACTTTACAACTCAACAATAAAAAAATCAAGAACCTAGGTCTAAAAATGGGCAAAATTCTGAATAGATATACCAAGGCCAATAAACACATGAAAAGATACTCAACACCAGTGTCCGTTATGGAAAAGCAATTAAAAACCATAACTGTATCACAGAATGGTGGTTGCTGGGAGCTGTGCAGAATGTGAAGGAGTTGGGAGACACAGATTTTCAGTAGTGAATGAGAAAGTTCTGGAGATGTGCTACATGTAAATGTGGATATACTTGACACTGAGAAACTATACAACTGTACAATGGAAAGATTTGTTACATGCTGCTTTCGTTACAGGTTTTTTTTTTTTTTAAAATTACAATTCTAGCACTTCATACCCACCATAACTACAGTCTGAAAGGAGAAGGACAAGTGTTGGCGAGGCTGGGAAGAAACTGGAGCCCTCATGTGTTGCTGGTAAGCATATGAGGTATGTCAACCGCTTTGAAACTGTAGGGAGGTTACTCAAAAGGTTTAGCAAGGTTACCATCTGATCCAGCAATTCCATGTGTAAGTATCAAAGGGGTCCCAGTAAACCACCAGGGCATAAAAATTATTTTGAGTGAACTCATTTCAGCTCATAGAATCTGCCTAAAAGCAGAGCCTCCTACACTGACTTAAGTGTCATAAATCCCAGTCAGTCGTAAATCTCAGTCATAAATCTCAGTCAGGGAAGCCTGACTCATCCCAGCAGCAGGAAGTCTCCAATGCTGTATCTAGACAGACATCGCTACAAACCAATCATCTCTCCCATCTGCTCACCTGCAAGCCGTGCTCTAGGCACTGTGCTTCCAGTCCTTGGAAGGTGGACACAGTATGATCAGAAATGCAAGGCCAACCCAGCCACATGAAGAGTTCAAGGCAGCTTCGAGTACCTGAGGCCTTGTCTCAAAACAAAACAATTATTCACATGAGTGCCCGTCCCCCTACCTCTTTCATTTATTGGGTGGTAAATAGACCCCAAATTCTTTTTTTAATCCTGTTTTATTCTATTTTCACATGCGAGTCTGTGTATGTATGTGTGTCTTTGTGTATCAGAGGACACTGTATGTGCCTGTGGAGGCCCAAGGGTGACCCTGGGAATCAGTTTGGATTGTGTTACCTCTTCTTGGCTTTGTTCTGGAGTTTCCCAAACTCTGCCTGCGGGCTGCGGCCATTTCTGCCTGGAGTTTTTACATGGGATCCAGGGATCCAAACTCAGGACCTTTGTTTGTGATACAGAGGCTTAACCCCTGAGCCATCTCTCCAGCTCAACTCCAAGTTCTTAACCACACATCTGAGTCCCATTTCTTTGCAAACTCCAATAGGTCTACGATTACAATGTCTTCTGCTTTGTTAATCAGTCACATCAGCTTATTTCACAGATCTCCTGTGCAATTAGTTGCAGATGCCAACTTGATGATTGCAGCCTGGATCTTTGGGTACTACTTCTATGAAGGTGATTAGTTAAAGCAAGCTGTGAACAAGTCTAATTGACGTAGGAAGACCTGTCCAGTGGGTGGGACCATTCTCTGGGGGCTGGTTCAGTACTTTGGCTGACTGTCAAATTAGCAAGAAAGTATGCTCCTTTCTCAGCAATTCCTATGGCTATGGTCTATCCAGTACTCTCAACGCTTGATGATGGCGTGAATTCCTGCTATGCTGATGAATGTAACCAAGAATCACAAACTGGAAAAAAATCTTTGTTCTCCTAAGATGTTTGGGTCCCATATTCTATTTAGCCACTAATGCATGCCCCAAACTCTAAACCTAGAAGAGGTCCATCCTCATAGTATCACCCCAAAGAAGTTAAAATATGTATACACAAACATTGTACCTGAATTCTTATAACAACACTATCCATTATAGTCAAAAAGACATCAAATATCTGTTCACTGATGAACGAATACAACCAGCATAGCCAGACAGTGAGAAGGTGCTATATTCATGCTCTACTATGAACTATTAGAATATAAGAATTAAAATAGCAGCTAGTCATTAAGACCACAATTGTGTGATTTCACCTATGAGTCTGAATTTGATTCCATTCACAAATGTTCAGAATAGGCAGATGTATAAAGATAGAAAGCAAGTTAGTGCTTGCCTAGGGATAGGGGAAGAGGAGGGAATTGGGGTTGACCAGACAGATATAGAGTTTCCTTTATGGAGAAATGAAAAATGTTATAAATTTGATTGTGGATGGTTGTGTAACTTTTGATGAGTACATAAAGTCACTGAACACTCGACTTTAAGTGGCAGGGTGGGGAGGTGAATGAAATACAAATTTTATCTGTGTAGTGCTTTTTTGTTTTTCAAGGGACAAAACAGAAAAGGTCACATGATTTCTTGTCAAGGTAGATTACAACACTTGTTCTTAGAGCCCTTGGCCCTGTTTTGGAAGTCTGACTTCCCTGAAGCCACCAGGTACGACAAAGTTCAAGCCACACAGAAAAGGCCATGCATTGTTCTCAGTTCAGTGTGAGTTATCCTGAGCCAAGATCCAAATACCCGAGTGAAGGTATCTTGGGATGACTGTAAGTCTTGGTCCTTTTAGGTCATTCCAGGCCACCCAAGTCTTCCTTTATAAGGTCCCAGGCAATGCTGTACGTACAGGTCCCATGTCAGCGCCTGCCAAAGAATCTGTGGGTTTTTCACATCGCTTGTGAAGCACTTCTAGGACACAGAAAAGGCCTCTCTTCTGGTTTTCCTCTTCTCTCCATTCCTTCTTAGTCTGTTGGCACTTTTGTAGTCTCCTTGAATATTGGGAAATCCAAAAGTCCCAACCCACACATGGTTCTATTGCTGTGCCCACTCTCTGAAGTCTCATGGCTTCAACACCATGCTGACAACACCGGCTTTATACCATCAGGTGGACGCAGCTGTGAACTTCCCAGAGTATTGTACTCAATTGCCTTTTTATCTAGATTTCCAGTAGGCATCTAAAACTTAGTAAAACTAATATTCTTTTCCTTCAAACCTGCTCTTTCCCCAACTGTCTCCAACTCAGTAATTTGCAGCTCTCGGCCTAGTTATCATTATGGACTCTTTGCCTAATCACACGGCTTCTAGGGCCCCTTGGATCCCCACCAAAAAAGGCCTAAGGAGGCCTTCTCTGGCCATGTGTTTGAAATCATGATCCAACTCCATCCTGCCCTTTTCCTAGTCATGCACCCACCTTCTTTACAACACTCTCTGCCTGATATGCTACTGCCTCTACTACCTTCTGTCTCCTGAAATGGAAGTACTTGCAAAGGTGTGACTTTCACCTGCTTTACTCACAGCGTCTAACTCTGAAGCCCAAACAAGGGCAGAATATCTCTGTTACTCAAGGTCATTTATTGAAGGAGAAAGGGCGCATCCTTGTCTTAGGAAAGAGAGAAAAGGATATCTATGGGCTTTGAATAGCTAAGAGATGTAGTGAGGGTGAAGCCCTCACATGCAGGCTTATTCTGCCCATGCCCAGGCCTGTACACCCTGCTCATACTAACTGGGTGCAAGTAGGTTCTAGTACCATTTTATAGGTGAGAAAATAGTGATTTTTCAAATCCCCCATCAATTTAGAGGGAGAATTGGCCAAATCCCCCAAGAGACTTGAAATTTGAGTAGTTTTGTTTTTTTTAACTGAGCCAAAAAGTAGTATAAGACACAGATGTTGAAGCAAGAGAGGTTTGAAAAGTTGCTGAGAATTTGGTAGGGGGTTGAGGAAAAAAAAAAAAGAGTCTGTTGAGCAGAGCTGAAATGGCTCTGCAATGGACTTGATCAGCTGCACTGTTCTACTCCAGCTACACAGTGATGCAGGGCATGGGGGCACATGCCTGCAATCCCAGCACTCACGAGGCAGAAGGAGGAGGATCGCTGGTGAGTGTGAGCTCAGCAGGTCTACAAAGTGAGTTCTAGTCACAGCTACCTAGTAAACCTTGCCTCGAAAAAGAAGTGCATGCATACAAACATAGATATTATACATACATACACACAAACATACAAATTAATATATGCCACTGTTGAGCTAAATTAGTTGGAAGAGCAGGAAATGTGAAGGTCAAGAAAAAAAAATGAAAATCATTTGAATTAATTGAACAGAGAACCTAGAAGCAAGTTAATGAATTATTATATTACTCAGGGACCTAGGGAACTGAGGTCACGGTAGCACAGAAAACTTTAGGTGGAATACAACACAGATGTGGCAGAAATGTGGGAAACAGAGCCAGCGAATAGAGCACAGGTGGGAACAGGACACTGGTGTCATTTCATCCACCTGCTCCAAACCTACTGCCTAAGTTTCTGCTGCAGATTCCTGCAAGTCAAAATGAAATTCTTCACCCCAAAACGAATGGCAAGGTTGAAACATGTTAACCCCACGAAGGATGACTCAGTGCTTGAGTGTAATGCTCAGTCACTATTGCTTTCCTGGAGTTTGTTTAGACATTAAGAGCTCTCAGTAGGTACCAAGTTTGGGGTGAAAAGGTCCCTGAAAGAGGAATGGTTAGCCACCTCCCCCCCCCCGTCAAGTCTGCTTATATGGTTGGGATTTTTTAATAAGTTAATAAATTAACATTTTTATATACATGTATATATAAAATATATACAGTTTTATATATGTTAGGCACAGGTGTCAACTTGACAGTTGAGGGTTGCAGCTCTGGGCACATTTGTAGAGAATTAATGGTTGAGTTAAGCCAGAGCAAACCTGCAGGAGACTGTCTAGCTGATGGGGAAGGCCCAGCCCATGGTGGGTGGGACTAGATCCTAGAATAAAATACAGAGAGCTGGTTGAGAGAGTTGACATCCTTGTGTACACTTGGCCAGACATGCTGGTTTGGAAAATAAGGATTGTCCCTCTCTTAGCCATTACGTAGAGATGGTGTGGCCAGTCCCCTCGGCCCTGGTGTTAAAACATGCTCCCATCAAGCTGGACTATGAACTGTAACTAGACTATTGTAAGAAAATGAACCCCTTGTTCCCTTAAGCCGTCTGATGGTGATTTATCAGCAACCATGCAGGCGAACTGCAACATGCTCCTTGCCTCCCTCGTTCCCCCTTCCTTTCTCCCTCCCTCATCCCTATGTTATCTCAGTCTACTCCCTTTATTCTCCTGTCCTTTGGTTCTATGGGCCCTGGGATCCCTCTATATCATCTGTTCTCATGAGGGTTTAGATTTCTCTGCAAACAGAGGCCCTTCCTTGGGTGACCCACTGATATGGGTACTCCTCTAATTCTGTGTGACCCCCTTCCCCTAAGGATCCTACTGCTGAAATTATTCCTCCTGAGGTCCATGTAAAATGCTCCCATAGTGTCACTATTCACTACAACAATTTCTGACTTTCTAGGAGTCAGTATACACAACCAATTCTTTATCATGGAGTTATAAACTGATAAATGAAAGATAAGTTGAGAGGTTGACCGGTTAAGGTCTTCATCTTTGTAAAAGAACCTAAGTTCAGATCCCCAGATCTTATGTAAAAATGCAGGGTGGGGACTGGAGAGATGGCTGGGGGTTAAGACTCTGCCTCACAAGCAGAAGGTCCTGAATTTGGATTCCAGGTTCCATGAAAAAACTCCAGGCAGAAAGGGCTATGGCCTGCACTTCTCATCCTGGTGGGCAGAGACTGGGAAATCCCAGAGCCAAGCAAAAAGGAAGTAGAAACAATCCAGGATGATTCCTGAAATTACCCTTCGTCTTCCACAGGGACACGCGATGCTCTCTGATACACATACACACACACATACACACACAGACACACACACACAGACGCACACACACACACATACACACACACACTAAATAAAAATGTTTAAAAGAAGCAGGAAAGATATCATACCTGCAATCCAGGCTCTGGAAGACAGAGCCTGGGAAACCCTAGAGCAAAGCAATAAGGTGGAAGAGTAATCCAGGATGGTTCCCAATGTCACCCTTGGGCCTCCCCACAGGCACACACACTCAAATACCCTCGTACGCACATATCTACACACACGTATACCACCCACATGCAAAACACACATACACATATACACACATGCATGCACTCCATACACATATACATGAAAAGGAAAAAATAAAAAGGTAAATTAGAAAAACTATAAACAGCAAAGAATTTTATGCGCCGTCCCTTCTGAACATCTAACTGAGCAACATGCAGCTGTGGCCAACCCTGCCCACTTTCATGACTACATGGCCCAGTGCTGTGGCTCCCTGAGATGCCATCTGTTGCCAGCCTAGGAATATATAAAATATAACATTTAACAGATGGTTCAGGCTGAATGTCTGGCACTTTAGCAGCATGCAAAGTCCAACATCAAGAACCATTCTAAGCTGAGGTCCTCTGTATTGTTTTGACTTACTACCTCACCAAGGCCTTCATATTTATGTCCAAAGAGAGCCAAAAAACAATTACTTCAGCTTTAGCAAGAGCAGCTGAAGGTAAATTAGCTTTAAGAATTGTGAAAAGAAATAGACAAATGGATGTGAAAATGTGGAATGTTACTCTATCTGTGGAAGGAGTGAAAATTCTAATGCCAAAATCATATACTAAGTAAAATAAGTCAGACACGAAAGGAAAATAATCATGATTGCATTGATGTGAGTCAAATTCAGAGGCAGGAAGAAGGATGTGGTTACCAGAGTCCAAGGATGAGGAAGAGTGGGAGGCCTGGGCTGGGAAATCTCTGGAAATGGACAGTGGGGCTATATAACAGTGGGAATGTTCTCAAAGCCATTGCATTTTACTTTTAAAATGATTAAAATTGTCAATTTTATTATTTATATTATATATATATATATATATATATATATATATATATATCCACAAAAAATTATGGGAAAAATGGAATAACACACTAGAGTGTTACTAAAAGTGCTTCCCATGAGTAAGCAAGTATGTACTAGGGTGGTTTCAGTGCAAACAACTTTCTGAAGGACGACAGGATGGGGCAGTCAGGATGGAGGAGACCAAGCAGAGGACTGCTGGCTAACTGTGGAGGCTCTAGGCATGCTCACAGTAGCAAAGTCTGCGCCTCAGAGCTTCTGGCACAGTGAAGTGCCCTGAACCAATCGTCAATGCTTCTTTAGTGCATGGAATACTGAAATCAGTAACCCTACCTCCTGCTCCACTCGGACCAGACCGAATAGGTATTTGTTTCATAGCTTAATAAAGTTTAATTTTGTTTATAAAAGAGACAACAGATACCTTCTTCAAAGTGCTACATCTGAACAAAATGAAATGACATTTAAAAATACTGATTCACAGATAAGGCATTGCTTTGTATATAAACAGGACAAAGCAAAAGGCTTCAGACTCTCCCTGAATGGCTCAGCTTATTCCCTTGATCTACTTTCTTGGGGAATTGAAGGTAATTTTTCCTGAAAGCTTGGGAAGACCTAGTCGTCTCAGAAACAGTAGGGAACAGGGCTTCCTTTTTTAACCTATTAAGCTATTCAACTCTGAGCAGGTATAATGAGTAATAAGCAGAGTAATTTAATATTCACAAAAGAATATTGGGTTTATTTGGGATATGTGTTTCTTTTAGTGATTTTTCTTCTAGCTCCCCTGCCCCATTAGATAGCTCTGTTGCACAGGGGAGAAACTAAGGTAAGGCACTAGGAGCCCCATAAACCTTCCCTGGATTAGCACATTCTGCTAATCTAATCACATCTGACAAGCAAATAAATAAATTTAATTATCCAAGAAATTTCACTATCTAGGTTTTATGGATCTGCCTCCAGTCAATGAGCATCATTCTTAATCTATGACATACTGGGGACAATCAAGAATTTCCTGGTGTTTATGATTTAAGAGCCTATGTTTAGAAATGAAAATGTGCTTGTGTAACTACGATAAGGAAAATTTTAAACCAAATAGATGGGTATTTATAAAAACATATTTCAGGAAGGGAAGTAAAAACCTTTTTCTAACACCTTTCTAACACTTTTGTAAACTGGGTGATAGGGGGGGCACTAAACCACCTTAAGAATGAAGATTTTCCCTAATTTTACTCCAGATTACACTCAGAAGGAAGACATTTGGCCATCTTGAGACTTGTGTCACTTCAAACTTCAGATGGATTGCTTTCTGGCTTGGGTTTTCTCATCAATGCTACATAAGACCATAGTTGGTAAAGACAAGTTTACACTCTTCTCAAGAGTTGAGTGAACTTTTATGTGTTAACATAGGTAGTATTCCAGGGCTCACCACCCTGAGCAGGAAGGATTAACTTTCGTCATCCATGTGCTCTTTGCAAAGACATGCACACGCAGTGAGAAGAGAATTATCTCTGATAATCAATACTGTAGATTCCATGTCATAATGTGAATTTCTGCATCTGACTTTGCAGCCATGACAGCTTTAGAGAGCCTGCAGCTTGTCCCTGTCTGGCTCTGTCTGGCCGCCCAGGGCAAAGGATTCCTGCACAAGCTGCCTGCACATGGGGCACTGCTGGAGGAACCTCACGCAGCTGTCACACAGGCAAGCGTGCCGACAGGGCAGGAGCACCCAGTTTACGCTCCCGTTCTGGCACACCACGCAGTCCTTGCTGCTCTCCTCCCACGGCTCTGTGTCGCTTTCTGCCAGTCCCACCTTTTCCAGCAAGCTGCGGTCCACATTTTTTTCTTCTGGCGAGGGACTGCTGGAGGGAGTGGAGTTATTATTTGCAGACATGAAAAGTTGCTGGAAATCAAAGAAATAAGTGTAAAGACGATTATTAACAACAGCCACTCTCTACACCTGGGGCTCACAAAAGCTACTCACAATCCATTACCTAGCAAGTTCAATGGCAAAGAACAGTCAATGTCTATAACAATGAATTGAAAACCCCAAGTCTCTCTATAAACAGCCATACTTTGAACTCTTTAAACAATAGACAAAGATTGCAGGGCAGGACTTACCTTAAGATCATGAAATTGACCTTGAGCCAAGAGTAAATATTGATACAATATTCTGCAGGATAGTTTATAAGTCTTATCAGGAATATGAATTACTGACACCATGGAAATCTAAAACAAAAATAGGATGCTAGTCAGACCGAATATCTTCATCTTCCTTCACAAATATGTGAGAAAATGCTTCTCTAATATAAGAGTATGATGTATTGGAAAATTTATGTTAGTTTTCATAATCAAGTAAAATCAGTTACCAACATATTTGTAACAATTTTAATTATACTCAAATTCACAGATTTAATAAAACCCTTATTAAAATGCCAATGCACTTACACACACACACACACACACAATAAATAAATAAGTGAAGTTTTATAAAAAAAAAAAAAAAGAATAGCTGAGAAAGCTCTCAAAGACCCTTGAGGTGCCTGGAGCCCTCACCCAGGTCCACTTGCACCTCTCACTGGTTCACGGACTTTGGCCAGAGGAGACTCAGGGAAGAGTTGCCTATGGAAACTACAATCTCTTCCCAAGATCTGAATCAGGAGTGTTAAAACATAGAGAAGCCATGGTTAAGGTCCACAGCACAAGGGACCTTTGAGTTTATCAACATCCCTATCTTCGACAGTATACTTCATAAACCACCTTACAATTTCAGTTAGCAAAGGTGATTCTTGAAGGTAAAAAAATAAATCAACTCATATTTTAAAATTAATTCTTAAACTTCAATCGTGAAACTTTGTCTAATACTTAAAATCTGGCTGTAAGTTATATCATGTGAGAAATAGAACTTCGAAAGCCCGTATTCTCATTCTCTCACTTCTCGCAGTTTGTGCTTAAGCCTCAAGCATGTATTGCCTCTTTCTCTTATCTTTACTTAATAAACCCAACTGGGACTTGTACTGAAATTCTTTTCTGCAATATAAGCCTGACAGATTTGAGTATGGAGCCCCAGAACCCACATGAAAACTGGAAACAATGGCTTACCCATAACCCTGAGGTCTCTAATCCTTGTTCCCCAAGGAAACAGGGGTAGGAACAGGACACTCTTCCAAGCTGGCAGTCAGCTGGCCTGGGCTGCCCAGCAGAGCAGCGATGGAGGACCAGCATACTAAGGCAATGTCTAACCTCTACAGTATGCGTGGCACATGCCCCCCCCACACACACAAACACCATGTACACCACACATCACAGCACACAATGATGACAACAAAATTAAGGATCAGCATGCTTCCCAAAAGACATTTTCTCATAGTAAACCTTACCAAATACAGTTATGAAATTAGCTTAATTCAACAATATATCTTTCATGTTCTAAATAAAGCTATATTCTTGCAGTCCACAAAGAGAAAAAAAAAGCCATGCTGTAAAGATGTGCTACATGTTAAATATTAAGCACGAACACAACCTGTGTTTTCATTTTTTTAAGATTCATGTGTCCAGGCTGAATTACATGCTTTCTGAAATTAAAATAACTTTTCTATTTCACGATAATTAAAAATCACACAAATCACTTACAGGCAATACTTCTGAGCACTTTAATTACTTACAATATCATAAATTTCTCGGTCGTCTTCATTAGCTAGGGTCAACAGGGCTACCAATGGATAACGTGATCTGGGCACTGCGCCGAAGTCTTCGATTACAGTATCGTTTGGTAACTGGCAATAAATTTCTTCTTTGCTGTCTTTTTTAATACTTTTTTGATAACGTAAAGGCAAATTACCAAAAGAACACAAATGTGAAAAAACAGTCCATCCCTTAGCAATATTTTATTATATCTACCACAGGCCTTATTGGGGTGCTAATGAGCACATCGGACCAAAGGATACAAATACTGTTCTTGATAGAGATATTCACTATACAGGGCATCTTCCAGGGCTTGGGGAGTGCTTATTCTGAAGCAGTACATATGCTTCTGGAGTGCCTCATATAACTTTTGGACACTGCACCCCCAATAGCATGTAAGGCGACTGTCTTCAAGGCAATCGGTTGTCAAGATTATGCCGGCTGCAGAGAACCATCCAGAAAGGGATTGCAGATTACTAAGGTCACTTCTGACACAATTACGGACAGAGAAAAACACAAGCTTTGTTTTGGATGATGGCTAGACTAAAGGCAGTTAAAGGAAATAGTTAAAGGGAATGTGTCTACAGGTATAAAAAAATCTCAACAGCATGTAGTTTTTGCACACTATAGCAAACTTTTGTTATTCATACATTTGACTTGAAAAATAATCAATTTGATTTCCTTTTTGGTAGCTCCGAGATCTTGCCCTCTCCAGCAGTGTGTGCAATCTTAATTACAAGAAACAGGACACCAGAGTAGAGCCCTGTCTGAGTGGAAACCCATTGGGTCCAGTCAATGATCACTGCAGGAAGAAAAACATTCAGAAGAAATTGGGCTTCATTATTAATACATACAATCACACATTAATAGTCCATCACAGTTAATGTTCCATGTAATATGCTAACAGCCTAAGGAAAGAATGGCGATTTCAAAGCATGGAGGGCCTAATGGCAGTACCTACGTTCCTGACTTAACTTTCAATGGAAGGAGAGGGATTACATTTTGAGCAGGCTTGACAAGTGGACAAATTTTAAGTGGAGACACAAATTTTACTGCCTAGCTTGGCCATATCTGTGCTTGTGTACAAGTCACTATGTATCACCTAAGAAGTTTCTACCTCCTCACCAGCAGCAACTGTGACATTGCCAAGCTCAAGGGTGGAAGGATCTAGTGTCTCCCATGATTGGCAGGGCAAGCCGCCACACTCGGCTCAGTGGCAGGTGACTCGAGATAGCGGCTGCATGACTGCTTCTGACTTAACACTTCTGACAGCTTCTCAGTACACTTTGTCTGGAGATGTTTTTACTGCTTGCTGACAGGAATTCTGAGTGAATCACTGTCTCTTTTAAAAATGTGATCAAGGAGAAATTTGGGAGAAGATACACATTTTCAAGCAAATGCCTCACATGATTCCTCAAATTGATTTCCCCCACATTCCTTCTCAGTATTTGGTCACATTGATCACAGCAGTGACACAGGACCTACATATTACTTAAGCAATAATTTTAATTAGTAAGAAATTTGCACGGGCAATTGAAATACAGATTGACTTCAAATATTTATATGGCTCCAATCAAATATTAATTCAAGAAAGGAAAATTCTGGGCCATTTTGTTGGCTCAGTGAGTAAAGGTGTACATATTTGGTAACCTGAGTTCAACCCCCCAAACCCACATGGCTAAAGGAGAAAACCAGTTCCCATGAGTTGTCCTCTACCTTCACATGTGTGCTGTGGCATGCTTACATACATTACACACACAGACACACACACACACACACATACACACGAATGGAAAACTCTATCAGCTATTAAATAATTGGAGAAAAACAATTCACTTATACAAATTTACACGCATGTAATATTACACATATTTTTCTCTATGTCATTGTAGAATCACAAAACATGAGAAAAGAGAAAAGGTTGGACATGGGGAAAAGGAAAATAGAACAAGCATATGTTAAAAATTAAAGAAAAACCAGAAAGTGATTATATGCCATCATTATCTTACTGGCAAAAATGTGGAAAGACATATGTATTACAATATGAGTTATAGAAAAATGTTCAATCAACCCAAATGTCTATCAACAATGGGGTTAAGTGAATAAAACACTATACAAGGAAGTACTATACAGCTATTAATAAAGACTTGGGATACATTAGAATACTGTATGTACCATTATGAAATATATACATAAATTATATGTATATATATTATTTGGATCTCATGAGACATCCATAAATATGTATTTATTTGCATTAAAAAAGAATAAGAGAAGTACAGGACTTTAAAACTCTGAACTTACTGTTCTACTAAATCTATCTGCTTTGTAAAAAGACTCAGAACTCTGGCCAAGCCTTCAAGTACTTGTCTGACTTGGTACACTTCATTGAATGAAGTCAGGTATCTGAAATCACTGACAATTATTACTAACACTTGACTGTATTTCTAAAACTAGTGTAAAAACTAATGAAAAAGAACTGCAGAATATACACAACAATCTTTCATAAATTTAGCTATTACAAAAACCAAGAAGAGAATATAACAATTATATTACCTAATAGCAGCTCAAATATTTCTAGACAAAACTATTCTCATTTAGTTTTCTCACTTCTCCTTTAGAAAGTTCCCACTTTAACATTTCCTACACCTAAATCTCAACTTACATACAATACTGTCTTACCTTAAAAGCATTAACAAAATCAGGATATAACTATAAACCAGAAGGTTCAGGAATAAAATTAAGTCATGTGACATGGACTCTTTCAGCCCTCTCTTAACCTGCATGGCTGCAACAGGCAAATAAAACCAAGTGTAAGAGTCTCCCTTGGACTGTGAGAAAACTCTGAGAAACAGAAGTAGCAAAACCAGCACCAGAAGGAAGAAATCTTCTCAGAGAAGTGTTCTACAATGAGGCCATGAGCCAAGATGACAAAGTCAGAGTACCAGGGATGAAAATTCAGGTGTCAGGGAATGAAGGTTCATCAACTGCTCCCAAAATGTGATGTGCAGGGTTGGCTCACAAGAAAGTTCAGCTAACTCCTTAGGACTTCGCAATCCTGTCGACCTGAGTTTGATCCCTAGAAACACCCATATGGTAGAAGGAGAAAAATGACTTCTGAGAATTGTCCTTCGACCTCTATTTATACATCTGATCCCCTATTCTTGCCTGCCTGTGTCTTTCTCTGTCTCCTCCCTCAAAAAAGTAACCAAAAATATCTTTAAAATGTTATGTATATACTAACTACATTACCTAATGATAGTTCAAATACTCCTGGGCAACTAACTACTCTTCTAACTAACTCTTCTGCGTTGTTCTAACTCTTACAAATAAGCTACCACACAAGGTTTGGGGTGCTGGCTCCATGGTGGAGTATGCAATTGCCCAGCATTCAAGGGACTGTTGGCTTGATTGCTGGGTCTATTCCTAGTGCTGACAGGAAAAAGAAAAAAAGAAAAGACTGAAACACAAAGAAGCTGCTTAAACAGAGACAGCAAACTTCCTGAAACATATTAATTCAATTTTGTTGATACATACTGAACGCCTACGTGCAAATTTCATTAGAGCCTTTATACTGGGGACTCAGACACACAAATCCGACATCATTATGTGACATCATCAACAAAGAAATCCCAATAACCCATCCCTAGTTAATGGATTACGAATGGCTCTCTGATTCTCTCATTTGTGTTCAAGTTGAATCGCAGTCTCAGATGCTCCCTCTCCTTCCCAGGCAATGTGTCGGGAACCTGGGAGACAGTACTGCCTCATCACCATCAGCAGCAGCAGCATCCTGGACTAGTAACTATACCTCAAATGAAGTGATTCTTGTACGATGCCACGAGGCTATTTCACCATCCAATGTAGATATCTTTAAGGTCACCCAACTTTCCACAAGTTAAACAAATGAATTTTATTCTTGTAATTGTGTGTGTGTGTGTGTGTGTGAATGTGTGTGTGTGTGTATGTGTGTGTGTGTGTGTGTGTGTGTGTGCATGTATACAAGAGGGCACTTGAGTGTGTGTGACTGTGGAGGTCTAAGAGTGACATCAGAAATCATCCTGGATTGCTCTACCTTATTACTTTGCTGTGGAATTTCTCAGGTTCGGCCTTCCCGAGCTGAAACTGCAGGCCACTGCCATATCCCCTGCCATTTTTACATGGGATCTGGGGACCTTAACTCAGGTCCTTCGCTTGTAAGACAAAAGTTTTAACTGCTGAGCCATCCCCCCAATCCTATTTCTATAACTTCTACCAAATCCTTCTCCTTATTGTCCCATGGAAAACAGTTAATCTATGATATCCACTGGAATTTTTAAAATTGAGTTTTGTTTAGTAACGTGCTCTAGAGCTACACATTTGTGTTTCACACCCTTGAGTGAGGTGGGTGTGTGAGCGCAGCTGAGAGAGCTGTTTCCTAGCTGTCTCTTTGTATTTGCTCAAACACTTGCTGAGTTGGCTCTGTATGACTGTTTCTATCTGGAAGGCAGCAGGATGGATTTCCTTGGTGTCCTGGACTTTTCTCACAAGGCATCTGCTCTTCTTCCTTTTTCAATGTAACCAGGCTTGGGGAAATGGGCTGCAGGAAGATGAAGGGCAGATGTCTTTTTATGGGCAGGCCTTGCCCAAAGGCTAGGTGTGACACTTCATGGAGTTCAAAAGCCACAGAGGTCAGAGGTTACTGAATCACCACTACTCTATATGATTTCATCAAGAATGTATATCTAGTTCTTTCTTTTAAAAAAAAGGGGGGGGGGGAGTTGGAGAGATGGCTCAGGGATTAAGAATCTGTCTCACAAGCAGAAGGACCTGAGTTTGGATCCCAGATCCCACATAAAAACACTAGGTAGGAAGATTGGGGGCCTTCACTTCTGACTCTGGAAAGGCAGAGCCTGGGAAATCCCAGAGACAAGCAAAAAAGGAAGTAGAAACAATCCAGGATGATTCTTGACGTTACCCTTGGTCTTCCATAGGGACACACAATACCCTGATACACACACACACACACACACACACACACACACACACACACACTCACAAATTACTTTTTTAAAGATAGTTTTCTGTGAATTATCTTAAAATTTAGTTTCCAAAAAGTTCAAAATGTAAAAATAAACACTCATCTGTCATTAGGGAAAAAAGATCCCGGCTTCCTTTAACTCAAAATGTGGCATTATTTATAACTAAAAAGGAAGGATAAGAAATTTTGTGTGTTTTTCTGGTAAATTAACATTTACTTGCCAGGCATAGCTCACTTCTGTAATCCTAATACTTGGAAGGCTAAAGCAGGAGGATTGCTGAGTTTTGAGGCCAACTTAGGCTACATTGTGATTTTTCAGGCCAGCTTGGCCTATAGTATGTAACCTTGGTCTCAAAAAAATAAAGGGGACTGGAGAGATGGCTCAGGGGTTAAAACTCTGTCATGTAAGCAGAAGGTCCTGAGTTTCAATCCCAGGTTCCACGTTAAAAAACGCCAGGAGGAAACGATGGCGGCCTGCACTTCTGGCCCTAGTGGGCAGAGCCTGGAAAATCCCAAAGCGAAGCAAGAAGGAGATAGAAGCAATCCAGAATAATTGCCGAAGTCATCCTTGGTCTTCCACAGGGACACACAGTGCCCTCTGACACACTGACACACACACACACTGACACACACACACACACACACACACACACACACACACACACACAAAGTAGATAAATAAAATATTTAAAAAATAAAACAAATTAAAAATCATAAAATAAAAACAAGAGAGAAAAATATTTCCTGTTACTTTATGTTCACTGAGCACCTGTGTTGTTCTAGGGACTATACTGCATACTGCAGCTGTGAGGAGTAAGGTTTATGAATTTGGTTCCTGAGGAGCTTGTTACATAGTAAATAGAGATAGAAAAGTCTGACGAGCAGAGCAGATAGTATTACAGGTGTGACACAGCGTAATCTGTCAGGACACGGCCCTGTTCATGGTCTCCAGTAGAGGGAGAAATGAGAAAATGGGTCTGAACACCATACCCTTCTGACTGCTGATCTTGCATTTGAAATTGTGGTCTAAGTTATATTCACATAATACGTTGTTTTCTGCCTCTAACTTCAAATTCATCACCTGTCAAAAAGCCGGTTTATTTAATGTAGATCATTAACCTTAAGGAAATATAAAGTAACAGGAAAAGAAAAGTTCATGACCAGAAACAGCGAAAGAAATAAAAGGCCTAACAAGGGGACACAGGGTGAGGGCAAATCTCTGTCAGAGTTACCAACTTGTTATAGAAGCTGTGGATGGATTAGTGATCTCTAAGCCAAAAGGATTCTTCACTTGTCTCATTTGCTTTTTGAAAACTCTTGTGTTGAATTGAGTCTCTTCGGAATTTCTCAGAATGACTGGAACATCCCAACCAAACCTAAAGGAAGAAAGAAAAAAAAAAAAAAAACCAAACAACTTTAACAAATTTTGAATCATTATGTCTTAGGTAAAATACGCTAAGCTTCATCATCCATTCCTTTGAAAAACAGGTATTAGACACTGTTGACCTCACAAAGTCTAGCACCTGCTAAAGGCACCAAGATCCTTGGAGGCAAAGAATTGGCAGCCACAGCAGTGTTCCTATACCTAAGGGGAACGCGGGAAAGGGTTCGGCAAAGGCCACTGGGTCCTTGTACGTCATCGGAGAGGAGGGCCCAGAGGAAAATCAGTCATGCACAAGAAAGGACTCTCTGGGAATTGGGGTGGGAGGCACTGGGGGATGGGGAGGGAGAGGGGTGGGGAGGGGGAGCAGGCGGTACGGGGGGAGGAGGAGGGAGGGAGGGAACTGGTGTACCTAATAAGTTTGTATGAGCTGAAATAAAAAAAAAAAAAAAAAAAAGAAAAACAGGTATTAGAAAGAGAGTCAAAAAAAAAAAAAAAAAGAAAGAGAGTCAACAACAGTCCATCCAATCACCTTGCAGAATTAATCTAGAAAGAGGGGAGAAACAGCCTCACGGAATCGCAAGGTATTGTTTGGATGGGTGACGCCACACTGTCCTGAGAGTAGAGTTCTTTTCTCTACATTGTAGATAAACTGTACTTAATATAACAGCACGACCGGGCTGGAGAGGTGGTTCAGGGGTTAGGCCTCTGCCTTGCAGGCATAAGGTCCTGAGTTCGGATCCCAGATCCCACGTATAGACGCCAGGCGGAAGCTGGGGCGGCCTGCGCTTCTGGTCCTTGTAGGGCGGAGCCTGTGAATCCCGGGGCAGAAGGAGGTGGAGGCGTCCATGGTGGTTCCCGATTCGTCCGTGGTTCTACATACACACATACACATATGCGCACGCACATACATTCACACACACGCACAATTGTATAAATAATAATAAAAAAATTAAAAAAAAAGTAACAGCACGACCATAATAGAATTAAAATCTTGAAAGATATAAAAAGCAGATGCATTCTCAGTAGAGATTATTTGCATGATTTGTAAGTACAGAGAGTTGTTAAAATGCCAACTATATCTTTTAAAATATTGAAAGAAAATAATACAAAATATCAAGTATAGCCCTCCATGAACACAATATACTTTTAAATTCCATGCCAATTTTGTGCAAAAATATAAATCAACAATCTATATAGAACAAGCTTTAAAGGCAAATTAAGGCTAAATTCAATGTCTAGTAAAATTACAACCAGCTGATTTTCCTAGTTAACTAGAATAACTTAAAATGACTTAGACTAGGTGATACACAGAGAAGAAAAGACAGATAAGAAAGAAAAGGGAATTGAAGAGAGCCTTCAGAAACACAATCAAACTGTCACACTTAAACAACAGAGCACCAACACTCAGCACTGAAGAGAAACAACTTACTGTAACCATGTGGATGAATTTCAAAAGCATTAGGCCTGACAAAAAAAGACCTACAGGAAAGAGACACGCTCATGATTATCCAATCTGAAACCCTAAACCAAACTAGCCTGTGGTGGGAAAGCAAACCACAGAGACTTCTGGGAGAGCAGGAGCAGGGAACGATTGGGAAAAAGTTTACAGGACCTACCAGTGGGTGGTGAGGGAAGTCTGGAGTAATCAAGTGTTTGATAACACCTCCTAAATAGCATTCTTCTGACCTGTGCATTCCAATGAAGATATTACATCGAAAGAAAAACAGAATTACAAGCAAAAGCAAACACGTCCAGCTAATGACTTACACTTTAGTACTCAGGGGTGAAGAGGACAGCTAACTCTGAGGTATATCCCAGAATAAGATGCACTGATGGTTGCCCGAAAGGATGGAGCAATGGACAGAAACGTAAGAAGGAAGCCACAGTCAAAATACTGGCAGAATCTAAGCAATGAGTAAACACGTGACACCTATGTATTTCTTTCCAGTGTTCTGGATGTTTGAAAAGTAGGACAATGTTGGGAAAGAGATGGATTTAAAGATAAGAACCTTTATGATTGAAACGTGATAGACACAGTAAGTAAGGCCCCCCTCAATAGGTTCTGTGTCTGGAAATCAGCACTGGCAAATAAGCTTTCAGAGACCAGGGACAGAATCAGTCATCCACTCGGGACAAGGGTCACAGCCAGGTTCAGACCCTCAGCAGTGGAGTTGGCAATACCATTCTGGGACAGAACTATCCTCACAGGACCTTATCCTGGACTGGAGTGTAGGCATCTGGTACAGTTATAAAGCAGTTAAATAGTGAAGGCAAAAAAGGGGGGGGGCACATAGGAGACTGAGGGGTTAAAGCTTCTGCCTCCCACGCAAAGGACCCGAGTTCAGATCTCCAGATCCCACATACAAATAGTAGGTGGGTATGGTGGCAGTCTATAATTCCATCCCTGAAAGGCAGAGCCTGAAAACCCCAGAGCAAAGCAATAAGGAGATAGAGCAATCCAGAATGATACCTCATGTCACCCTTGGGCCTCCACATATATACACATTCAAGTGTCTTTTTGTACATGTGCCTGCACACATATGTATACACACGCACATACACACAAAAGAAAAATGCAGCTTAGAATAAAAGAAAGCAAAGTTACCTTCCACTAAAGTGTGAGCAGCAAGTTAAAAGTTCACCACACACCTATCAATCACTCTAATTCTGAGGAAAAAAAAAAAACAATAAAATCAACACAAAATATAAATTCACTTGAGATGGTGAACTAATTTTAAACAGTTAGATAAGGCTGCTCTAGGCCTGCTAAGAAAGATATAAAACAAGACTCAAAAAGATCAAACTATTTCTAAGCAAGTTAACCCAGAACAAAGTTGAAGAATATGTGTAAGCAGACAAAACCACCCTCGCACTCCCAGTAAAATTCACAGGTTTCAGTGTTTATAGTGCTTTTAGAAGTTAACTAGCGTGCAAAGAAGTAGAAGGTATGAAACACAAAGAGAAAAGAAACCAGTCTACAGAAACAGATCATACATGATGGATGCTAGAATTGTTACAATCTTTGTCTTTAACTGGGATATCTAACTAGTTGTTACAATTCATGAGTTCAGAAGACTAGTAAAAGCTGCTGATTATATAGAGATAGAGAAGACAGAAAAAAAAAGACATCTACTCTCGGAAGACAAATATTTGAGATGAAAAATATGCTAGCTAAGACTGAAAACAGTTTAGAAACTACAGGAAAAAATGAGTAAATGTGAAGACAGCACAATAAAAATATTCAGAATGAGGGCTGGGAATGTAGCTCAGTGGTAGAGCACTTACCTTCCTTGTGTGAAGATCTGGTTTTTATTCCCAGCACTAAACACACACACACACACACACACACACACACACACACACAATGAGAGAGGAAAAGAAGACTGGACAAAAATAAACCAAACATCTGAGGGACAACTTCATGTAACTGAAGTCTACAGAGGAGGGTCAGGAGAGACAAGACATATGAATCTATAAAGGCCAAATCCACTGAAAACTATAAACCCACAAATCCAAGTCTCAATCAACACCAAGCACAAGTAACAAAATCTTCACAAAGCACAAAAGAATCAAGAAGCCAAGGAAATAAATGAACCAAGGTAAGAATGGCAGTAACCATCTTATCAGAACGAGTGAACGCCAGAATACTGTTAAAGATACAGAGGGAAACAAGTGGGCTGGGGAGATGGCTCAGCAGTAAAGGTATCTGCCACACACGCTAGATGACTGGGGGGAGGCCAGTGCTCAGATGCCCAGATTCACATAAATGCAGATGGAGTGGCAACTTGCCTGTAATTCCAGCCCCAGAATACGAGACCAGGGCACCTCAGAGCAAGCTGGTCGAACAGACCAACACTACTGACACTATGGGTTTGATTAGAGATCCAGCTTCAAAAAAGTAAGGTGAATGAGGTGAATCAAGGATGATAATGTACACATATGCATGTGCACCTCTACACATGTTTACCCTCACACATATGCACGCATGCATGCACTTCCCACACACATACCCACAAACACATCACAAAACAAAAAAAGAAAACATGTATTGTCAAAACAGAATTCTACATCTATATTTTTCAAAATCACATAAAGCTAAAAATCAGGTCAGCAGGCCAAGAGAAATACTAAAGGAAGTTTTTAAGCAAGATGGTAAATGATATCACATAACAATCTGAATTGACACAAAGAAACAAATGGCAAATAAAGCGTTTTCCTGGTATTTAAACCTCTTTGAATTATTATTCAAAATTAAAAGCTTTTATTGCTAATAAGCCGACACAAATTATTTAATTAATGCAGATGAAAAATGATCAGAAAGCAATGATACAGAAAAATCAAACAGAAAACAAATTTTTAAACATGAGCTTAAATCCAATCATATCAGTAATCACAAAAAATAGTTTAACTTCCCAATTAAAAAAAAAGATAAGCAGATTGGATAAAAACATAAGACCTAATTATATGTGGCAACAAGAAACCCACTTTAAATACAATGATGAGAAAATAGATTATATAAAGGATGAGAAGAGATAACCCCCCTAATATTAACCAAGCAAAAGTTTTCAAAAAGATGGGATATATAACTCAGCAGTAGAACATTTGCTAGCATGTCTATAGGATTTGATCCCCAGCATAATCTAAAAGAGAAAGGAAATAAGCACTAAATACCTCAACATTAAATGTAGGCCAGCACAAATCGCATGTCAATCATTCAAACAAGTATGTTTTAACCTAACCCTTTAGATTCAGAAATTCTTGAGAATATAATCAAATTAATAAAGTCTAGTGTTACATTCTATCCATCTTGGTTTAACATTCTAACAATCCCTTCTAAACACAGAGTCCTAGTCCCCGTGGATACAAATTCACAAAGTAGAACAGGCAACTCAGGATCAGATTCCCTCCCTGTCTGTGGAAAATGCAGAGCTCACCATCTCAGGACAAAAAGCAGGACTTTGGCATGACCATATCTGCTCAGAAACTAACTGCCTTAGTGGCATCGTCCTGGGATCGTCAAGCCAGGAAATGTGGGCTTGCTCATAGGTGGAATGCAAGGTGACTCCATCAGAAGGGAGGCTCAGAGTGACTGGGGTAGCAAGACTCTTTTGGCTTGGAACTGGACAAGGTGGTTCACTCCTGGAATCCTGGAGTTTGGGGTCGGCTTGATCTATCTAGGAAGTTCTAGGCCAGGCGAGGCTTCAGCTAAGATCTTGTCTCAAATAGGCACTATTCCTTGCTTTGTCCATATCTGTCCAGCTGTTCCTAGCACACACCTCTGCATTACACTTCTTTTCCATGACCCAGATGCAACACTCAAGATTTTGTGGTTCTATTTCCAGCACAGTAAAAAACAGGTTCTGTGTTTAGCAAGGCTGATTCTGTGGTTAGCAAAATAACATGCTTTGAACCACAAAAACTGTGATTCTCTAAGAATTTGGTTGGAGGGTTTAAAGACTTGATATTGTTTTCTCCCTTCAAACCACTCTAAGAACTCAGAAACAACCATCTCACCTCCCCCTTAGTCTTTGTGGTCACCATTACTGCCATTAACAGTCAAGTGCTTCAAATATTGGTCCCCTAAGGCACTTACTTTGGAAATCACTTTATCATAATCAACCAAAAGTAGTAATTTAATTAATTAAGGTGTTAACTACGTGCCATGGACTACTAAGATCTCATTTTTCATTAGCAAAAAGCTAAACAAATAACCAGCCCAACTCCCAAGTCGTATCTTTGAGGGGTTTTTCTCCCCAGGATTATATTCTTGGTAATTCTGTATTCTCTAATTTATTCTTGGTAATTCTGTCAAAGCCTAGTCAAGAGGTAAAATCCCATGAGTTATTTTATTGTGTGTGTGTGTGCGTGTGTGTGGCATATTTACATGGGATCTGGGATTTGACCTCAGGTCCTTCTGCTTTTGAAACAGAGGCTTAACACCTGAGCCATCTCTCCAGCCTCCCTCCCCCTTGAGTTATTCAGAAAGAAAGAATTTACTACTAAAAACTGTTCACCAGCGTTGGAAATGTAACTTAGTGAGTAGCGTGCTTGCCTAGCACAGGGAACCCTTGGGTTTGATCCACAGCACCAGATTTATTCCTGAAACAAAGGAACAAAGGAAAGAGAAATGAGAATTTTGGATTCAGGACCCCATGGAGGAAAGGATATCACTGCTATCTATAAGAGAATCCAGTGTGCTGACAATAGGAGAGTAGAAAACTAAAACTTAGAATGAGGCACAGGTGTTTTGGGAAGGCAGGCAGGCAATCAAGAATCAAATAGAAGCAGCACAACCCTTGGCCCTCTTTTGGATTTTCAATCTGTCTCCCTTTTTTGGTGAAGTTTGATGGGCAGTCAAAAGAGCAAAGGAAAAATATGGTTCAGAGTTCTACCTCACATTTATAGAGTAGGCAAAGTAGAAAGTTGACAGACAACAGCAGTCCAGAAGGCAGGAAGTAGCTGCCAAGTCTGGGTCCTTGATTATTTGGGTCCCATTCTTCAGAGAGCTTGCATAGTAGGTGCTATTAAAGCTCAAGAAACTACTATGCAGGTAAATAGAAATGCCGCATTTTCTGTTGCCCCTCCTTCTGCTATCATCATTGGGATCCAATAATCAAATGTATAGCAACAATACAATTTGATAGGTTAACAATATACTGTGAGACTGCACACCATCTTAAAAGGAACGAATAACAGATTGTGTAGGTCTGGTCTTACCTTATTCTGTCCACAGAAAGGAAGTTTTATGCCCAGAAATGCCAGTGTGGAAATCCTGAACGCTTTCATTAGTTTCTAAAGAAGGCACCTGCTTTCAGAAACTGACAATGTCTATGGCCTCTCTTTAGTGACCTGTATACTATCGAGAGGTATTTTGGAACTTGGTTTACAAAGCCCTCTTGCATCCCAATTATGTCTCCCTATGTTCAAACGGTGTTCTCTAGAATGCATTCTCTTCTCTCCTGTACGTTCAGACATTCATTCTCCAAACTCCTGCTTATATCTCAGCCCTCTTCCTCGTGTTCACTTCGAACATATTTGGATCCACCATCTTTACAAAGGAGTCCACGAAGGCTGCAACCTACAGAATAGGCGCTATAACAGTGGAATGGTTTCAGCTATCTGTGCTTACAAGACTTGCTAAACACATAGCATTTCCTACTGAGACACTGGAAAATTGCAAGGCTTGCTAGGGGTTATGTAAGTCTATTCGCCTCTCGGATTGGTAAACTGCCTCTATAAGCATAACTTATTCCTAAGGTCTCGTCCAGTTCTAAGATTTGTCCCAGTAACTAAAGAGCACTTCAAAGAGTGTGGAACGGAGATAGGAACCACCAAGTCCCCAGACAGCAACTACAGAATTAAGTTATAAGTTCGTCGGAAAGACGAATTTAGGTCAGAAACACAAGCTCCTTCCTGTCCACTTCTGCGCTCCGCAGAGCAAGTGACAGGTGCCCCCGCTGGACACACACGTTAGGCCGGGATGAGGGACAAAGATCGCCAGACAAGCCCTCCATCCCCGCACCGGCGCCAGGCGCTGCCCGCTGTGCCATCTGATATCTGGACACAAAGCTGGTTCAACAGCCGGGGCCGTGACGCAGGTGCGGAGCGCCCTCGTCTTCCTCCCGGGGCCGGTCCACGGGTGCCCACCGCTCCCCGCGACCCCGTCCCGGCCGCCTGTCCCTCGGCCCCCTGCCCCCGGCCAGGGACACTTACCATCCTAGTACCAGGCCGGTGGTGACGAAGAAACAAGTAAAGACCACCGCGATGTAGAACAGCGGCGAGTACTCGTACAGCGTAACCAGAAACACCGCAGCCATGGGGGGGTCTCCTGGGCAGAACCCGGCTCCAGCCCGCCCGGCCCACCCGGCTCGGGCTTTAGCCCCTACGGCGCCCCGGCGCAGACAAACTTTGATGGCTTCTCACTCGCCTTCGGGGTGCCGGAGAGCTGGAAGCCGCGGAGGCGCCGGAGCCCAGATGCCAATCACAACGTCGGCTCCAGGACAAGCCCCGCCCCTCCCACTCGGGTCCCCAGCTATTGGCTGTGCAGAGGGGCGGGACCCGGCCTGGCACCGTCCCCCTCGGCCCCCGCGATTGGTGTCCTGCGACAACCTTCTGCGCCGGTCTGAACCAATGATCGCGTGCTGCCTTGCCCGCACATTCCGAATAGAAATGGGTGTCAAATCAGACAATATTTCGGCGAACGCAGGTTTTCTGACCCTCGGTGCCTTGAAATCCTGAAACCCTGCCAAGCCAAGGCAAATTCGGAAAGAGGAGGGCAGGCAGCTTGTGTTGCACACGGTGAAATAACTTCCTGCCTCCTCTGCAATCTAAGTGGTAAACCTCGCAAGCGCTCCCTACTGCAGGGTATTTATCAGCCTTTTCAGGGTGGCTTAATCGGAAGAAACCATGCGGATTCGCTGACAGTGAAACAATCGTCCTCCCACACGCCTCTCTTTTTCTCCTCTTAGCGGGACCTGTGACATTTTCGCATTCACTTTCATCCGCACTCGCATTTCGTTCCACTGTTGCATCAGGTCCTCAGAGCAGCCCCATATCGCGGAATGTACCTTACTTCGTCAATAAACCATCCTTCCTTTCCAGCAGGAAGCAAGGGGAATGCAGACTTATCCTATGCTCGTTCCCAACACGAATCAGATTTATTATTATTATTATTATTATTATTATTATTATATAAAGAGGGCGGGCATTGGGAAGCTAAACTAAAAGCTCCTGTTGCACTTCGAGCCTTCTGTTTGTTGAGGATGAGTTCTGTTTGCCCTCGGGCCTCTCGGATCCCTTGACAGACCGTCCAGCAGAGGTATCGGAGAGTAGCGATGTTGGAGAAAGGTTGCTTCCTCACGAAATGGTTTTTCATGACTAGACATCTGTTTTGTGGAAGTGTAGTTTAATCTACCCTCAATATTTACAAGTGTTTTCATTACTATAGATAACGCTGAAGTGAACAATCATAAAGCTATATTGTTGCTTTAGAATACATGGTCACAAGTGGGACTTTAGTTTTAGTATACATTTTTAAGACTTTTGAGACAAGCTGCTCTCTAGAAATGCTGTGTCAACGTGAAAGGCAATTTGATTGCAATAAAACAGCATTCATTGTGAAACAAAAATGTAGGGAGTTGCAACTCAAGTGTCTTTAAGCATATACATTTGATTTTGCTTTCAAACCCATAAAACTAAGAGTTTTAAAATAAAGAAAAAAAAAGATAAACCAGGAAATGAAATAATTCCTGGCTTCAAACGCAGGTCCCTGAGCTTACAAAGCAAGCACATTACTGAACAAGTCATATAGCCAGTTGGACTCCTCTAGTTTTGTTCTTAAAACCCCTTTCTACTGACTAGTGTAGGGGGTGGAGGAAGAGAAGGCAAAAGAAGCTGCACTTGTCCATGAAAGGCATCTTGGAATCTGATCTCTTTCAAGGAAATGAGTCAGATCCTTTCTCACACTCTCTTACATTGCTTTAGCTCCCACTAAGATGATTTCTGCTGATAATTGTCCATGGGACCTCATGGTGAGAGGGGCAGGAAAAGCAGACTTTGATTCTGGGTGATGTGAGGAGGGCCTCTCCAAGGTGAAAAAAAGTTTCAGCAGGCTTTTAGAAGTATGTTAGCACCAAAGCCAAGATCCAGAGCCAAAGTCATTACTCTGTACCAGTAAAACACATGGCTCTTGGCTCTGCTGGGCCACTGGACTGTTCATCCCAGTCTTACTTATATTCTCCTACATGTCACACGCTGGCTTCAGAGGTATCTTGGTACAGTAGATTAGACCACCTCTGCTGCGGAACTCATTGCCACCGTGACAAAGGTGGTATGGAGTCAAGTTCAAGGCCTTTCTTCAGAGCAAATGGTGTTTTCCAATATTGCATCTGCTTCCCCTCTGTACTTACAGCGCAGAGGTGAAGGCCATAGTGCAAGCCCTCTTCCCCATGCTCCGCAGAACAGCAAAAGGCTTTTTCTTCTGCCATTGACTTTCCTTGTCATAGCCTCAGTTGCCCTACTCTATGGTATATGAGAATTCCCACCTTCACTATTACTATTGTCTGGAGTTTTAAATGTTGTGAGAACATCAAATTTTATAAAACCGTTGTTTCTGGATAGTGTCTAGCTGTTTAAGAGGATTGTATTTGAGGGATATAAAAATCCCATTTCAGAAGAGAATTCTGTCCTTGCTTCTCTCTCTCCTTCCTTTCTTTCTTTTTAAATTTAATTTCCTAAAAAAATAAATCTTTGTATTTTTTACATGTGTATATGTGCCTCTGTGTGTGTGTGTGTGTGTGTGTGTGTGTGTGTGTGTGTGTGTACAGAGAGGCTGCTTGCTTGTCTAGGGGATACTAGGATCTGAACTCTGGTTCTCATGATGGTACATTAAGTGTGCTTAACTACCAAACATTTCTCTATCTCTACTTCTTTTGCATTCTTGACATCATAGTTCTCTTCGCACTTTGGGACTGATCGATGCTTCTGGATGACAAAGGAGGAAGTTCTATAAAATGGACACAAAAATATTATGTTTTTAAAAATCATTCTCTTTTTTTTCCTCAAAGTTGCCAACCCTTTCATTCATAAGGTCTTTCTGTGACCCATATCTTTCTTAGACGGTCAACTCATCTCAAATTTTATTTTTATTTACTTTTTTTGTGCATGCGTGTGAGTGTGTGTGTGTGTGTGTGTGTGTGTGTGTGTGTGTGTGTAAAATCTTCCCTAGGACCATATGAATCAAAGGAGGAGATACTAGCTCACCAGAATGCTTTCTACAGATGCTAGGTCATGACCCAAAACTTAAAACTCATCTAAAAGAGCGGTTCTTATTTGGGTCTGATCCTACCCCTGCAAAATATTGAGCATGTCTGGGGACATTTTTGCTTGTGCAAGTTGGGAGAATGGAGGTGTTACCAGCTTCCAGTGGGTAGAGGCCCAGGATATTGCTGGACATACTACAATACACTGTAGCATTACCAACCTACAGCAAGGGATTATCAGACCTCAAATGTCAATGTTGCTGAGGCTGAGAAACCATGATTCAGAAAATTCTGTTGGCCCTGAATACTTCTCACAAAACGTTTTTCCATCTCAACCCAAGCATTTTTTCCCCAGATCATTATAACCCAAACCCCTTCATAACTTCTTTGTTTCTGTCTTTGGCCTTCATGTTCTACTTTTCATTTTACATCGCTCTACAAATTAATTTCAATAAAACTCACTCCATTTGATGTAAGTTGTATGAACTTTAACAGATGTGTAACAGTTAACGTAACTGCTGTCACAATTAGTAGGATAGAAAAGGACACCTCTATTTTCACAGTGGCTTGTGAGGAGGAGCATTCATAATAACATAGATAATCGTTCAGTCATATTTCATTCGATAACTGCTACCAGAAAAAAGAAGCATTTAAACCAAGTCCTATAAGGTAGTGGGAGTCAGAGGTGGGGTTGTGGGTGCTAAGATGTGAAAGAAACTGAATTTGGGTGGTAAACTGTAATCAACCCATACATGCGCCACTAAACACCACTGCTCAGTTTTGTCACCATGAGATTTTTGCTAAAGCTTGGAGAAAGTTTAAAAGTACTAAGAACAGCTGCGCCAATGGATGGTTCATGCCTGGCTTGCCTAGCAGCAGCCAAGCACAGCACGGGAAGGGTGGGCGTGAGCGTTGCGAAGAATTTTGAGCCGCGCCTCCTGCCGTCCGCGGTCACGTGCCGGTCGCTGGGCCGCGTCGGTAGGTGGGGGCGGCCGAGCCTGGCGACGGGGCAGGAAGGGAGGCGGCTGCAGAGCCATTCTTAAAGGGCCCCAGAGAAGGAGACGGGCTGCTGACGGCCGGAAGGAAAATGGTGAGTGGTGGCGGAGGGCGGGGGCCGGAGGGTTGGGCCGCCACCGGCCTTGCCTGGTTTCCAGCCCGGGGTGCGTCGGCGGCCGCTGGCACCCCGCCGCGGTGGCGGTGGCGCGGACTGTTAGCAACTCTGCTTCCGCCACTAACGCGTCCCGGGCAGCAGCCTCTATCCGGCCGGGGGTCCGTGTGCCCGCGATCGACGCCCCCGGCGGAGCCCGGGACGGGCGGGCCTTGATTCCGCCGGGCCGGGATCCTTCCAGGCCTGGCCTCCCGAAGTGGGCGGTAGCTCCAAGGCCTGGTGTGCAAGAGGGGGGGATCCCCAAGACGCCAGTGCCCCTGCGGCGGGGCGGGGCGGGACCAGGCCCCAGGGGCCGACGCGCCCCAGCGCTGCCTGCCATCAGTGTTTGCAGCCGAGATGCGAATTCCGATGCCCCCGGGGCCTCCCCGAGGCTGCCTTCCGACTCCCCCAGCCCCGGCTTTTCGCTGGAAAAGTCCCTTGTCTTCACGGTTCTTCGAGTTATGGCAGTTGGAAATCTTGCGACCCCAGGCTTTGGCGTGTGGCTGTCAAGGAACTCGACGATTTCGTTTTGCTGGTTCCGAGGCTTTGCTTTTGGTTCTCCAGCCTCGAGGATAAGAAATAAAGGGGGAGAATTCAGTTAATTCCCATCAAGGCTCTTCTGTATCCTTCCCAAAGGGTTATTTTTTTCCTTTAAATGATCAACTCCTGTTGTCATCTGTAACAACAGGAATGCTCTGCTCTACCTCTGATCTCCAGCTTTCTTGGAAGCCCGCTTCCATATAGGGGATCTTGTCATAGTCATTGAGTCCGAAGGTCATTTTTGACCTTTGAGTCACATTCCAGGGTGATGATTTGCTGTGCGAAACACATGCTTCCTCCTTGGCGTCCGGGATTCATCAGTTTCTCTTCGATTCCATTCTTTTTCTGGACAGTGCAAGTGAGGGGTCCGAACTTTTCCATTCCGTGTTCTCTCCATTGTGTTCCTGACTTCACTTACCAGCTATATTCAGATCAGGCTAGAAAGTATAGTTAGTTAATAGCCCTGAGACGCTCTTCACTACTTAGATGCCTCATAGGCACCTCAAGTTTCTACATAAAGAACTGACAGTTTTTTCTCCCTGTCTGGTCTATAGCTCAGTGAAAGGTGCTTTTACTTCTCTTATACAAACCAGAAGCCTGGTAGTACCTGGGTTGTCCTTTCTCCTTACCCACTCCACAGCTCTATAATCTGTGCCCACCTCCTGGGTAGTCATTAAGAGAGTGGGCTAGAGGTCAGGCCACCTGGGTTGAAACCCAGTTCCACTTGCTGTGTGTGATTTGGGGGGGAAGATCCTCACATTCTGCCTAAGTGTTAGTTTTCCGGAAAACAAAGGTGATGTTAGGACTGGTGGTGGTTTTCAAGCGTGAAGGAGAAGCTCATGTGAAGGACACAATAGGTGTTTAACACATCGTCACTTACTGGCCTCATCCTGTCCATTAACTAGTGTCACCATACTGTCCTGGCTCTTTGTTCCTTACATGACAACAAATAGGATCTTATCAAAATGCAACTATAACCATGTTTGCCTTCCACATACTGTTTAAAACACTTCAGGTGGCTCCCTTTGCCCATGGGATAGAAACCACAGTGCTTGATATAACCTACCTAATCCTGTTTATCCTGCACATGGTCTGCACCTGAGTCACACTGACCTTTCATGCTTGTGCTGGGCCATGCTCATTTGAATCAAAAAGATGGCATGGGCAGTTTTAGTCCTTCAGGAAGCTTTTGCAGAGAAACCTTTGTGATCATGCTGTTCTTTGCTGGTCATAAGTTCTCAATGTTCCTGTGGCTGACCAGTTTATAAATTTTTGCCTTGTCTGGATGCCTAGACTAAACTGTAAGCTAACAGCACAGATGTGGCACTCATTTAAATATCCATTTGTGGAATAAACCAATAAATGAGCAATTAGCTCATTATGGTAACATTTACCACACTGAATTATTTTTAACCTTTGTACTCATTCTTAATTACTTCTAAGTTAAGAGTTGGCTGAACTTTTGTCTTTTCCCATTTTCTTTTCCAGTCTAATATGTAGCTTAGGCTGGCCTCGAACTCACCATCCTTCTGCCTCTCAGCCTCCCAAGGCTACGATTACAGACACGTGTACCTAACTTCTGAGTCCTTGGAGGAAGGAATTAAAACACAAAACTAAGTTATCCCCCCCCCCCCCGTGCTGGGGATCATGGAGGCAAGTGCTTACCCAGCTGAGCCACATTCATGCCGAATTTTTCATGGGTGAAGTTAAGATGTTAAGCTGACACAAGCAGCTCTTATTAATAGAGCTAGAAGAAAATGCTTCTAATGACAAATTGGTTTGACTTTAATCTAAAGTGCTTACAAGTTTCACTACTGAATTCTACTACTTTTGGTTAAAGAGAGTGGAAATTCTAGTTTTCTAGTTTCATTATCATTCCATTAGGATGGATTTTTAGCTTCAAACAGCTCTTTAAAATTCACATCTCTCTAAAGAGAATTAAAAGAACAGAAAGATAGAATTCCTATGGTAGTGCTTTTTTTTTTTAACCTTTGGATAGGATGTATGTACTTCCTGACCATGTATTTGTGACATTTTATTGATTACCAGGGTTCTGAATTTTAAGGGCAGTTAACATAGCCATTCCTGCCTTGGTATATTGGTGTATGCTGTCTTTTACTCAACAGAGGAATAAGCAAGTAGGCATTCAGAGCCTGAGCCAAGAGAGTCGCAGGTGTGAGAAGAGCCCAAGGTACATAGTGAGGTCCAGACCATTGTAGACTACATAGACTCAGTCTCCAAAAGGAAGAAAAATCAGAAGAGCCAGGGGAGAATGGTGGATCATGCCTGTAATACAACAATTAGGCTGAGACAGGGAAGTGTTGTGAGTCTGAGACCAATTTGGGGTTCATAGGGAGTTCCCAGTCAGCCCTGGAATAGAGCAAGACCCTATGTCAAGAAACAACATCAGAAGGATGCTTCCATCTTTCCGTTGGGGGAAATACATGGAACCATTTTGTAGATTCTTAATGGCTCATTTTATATTTTTGTAGTTAGTTACAATATAAATCGTTGCTCATCTTTACATGATTTATTTCTTATGCTTCTGTTATTTTTGTTTTTCCCTGTAATTGTAAAGCCCTAAAACAATGGTTTTTCCTGTTCTTCTTTTTATACATTTTAAAAATATTGTGCTTGCCTTATCTAATGGCAGATGGTGGTCTTTGACATTTCCATATTCTTCCCTTCCTCTCCAATTCTGATGAAATACATGCTACCGTGTGCCTGATACTTGAAGTATTTATTAACCACAGAGAAAAAGTACACCTTACATAGAAGCTGAACAGAGGTATCAGATTAAATGGTGTAGATCCAAAAGTGGGCAGTTTGAATACCCCTTAATGTGAACAGAAAATAGAATTCATGACATCATGCGTGTGTGACTTTTATTCTTCTCTTTATCTTTTCTAGAGTGAGTCTTTGGTGGTCTGTGATGTTGCTGAAGATTTAGTGGAAAAGCTGAGAAAGTTTCGTTTTCGCAAAGAAACCAACAATGCTGCCATTATAAGTAAGCTAAGTGACTGATTCAAAATCACATGATCTCAGTTTGTCTTTAGCTACATTGAGTAAACTGAGTCTATAGAAATTCTGTTGCCTCCACTTGTTTTGTTGCCCAGCACCTTTGAATTAAGTTCCAGTGCCACAGAGCAGAAGTGGCAGGTCCCACCCACAGTCCTCTCCTTGTCTATGTAGCTCTGGAGAAGCTATGGATTGTCTTGGAATGAGGATTGGGGGACTAAACATAGCTTGAGTATTCCTTGTTTTAGTTTCATTACCTGTTGCTTCAACAAAATACCTGACGGATGCAACTTGGGGGAGGGGTACTTTAATTCTTCTTTGCACTTTTAGATTATAGTCATCATGTCAGAGAGTCCTAGCAGCAGTTGCCAAGGGAAATGGTCATAACACGTCCACAAGAGTGGAGGGCAAGAACCAGTGCATGCATACATACTGCTAGCTTGCCTGTGCTCCTTCTCCATCTTCATCTGTTCTACGTCTGCCAGCACTATTCCACCTGCCTTGGGAATAGTCCTGCGCATGGTACACTGGATCTTTCCACATTAACTATACATTCAAGACAATCCTTCACAGGTATGCCCAGTGGCCAGCCTTAATCTAGAAACTCCCTCCCACGGGAGCCTGGAGACCTGTCTGCTGGCTATTGAGTTTACAATTAATGCTAACCATATAATAGAAACCTTTGTCTAAATGGTAAAGTTCTTCATTGTACTAATGGTGATTTGGGGCCCTTTTCCTATTTCTAGACCAAAACTGCCTGATAGGGAGTTTTCCTAGACCAAGTATAGGAAGATACAGATAGGAAGGTTGAGGGGGTGAAAATGTAAACCTATATATAGAGTTTGTTTAATAAAGTTGCATGGGACAAATGCAGTTAATCAGAGGAGGTGATAACTTGTAATGAGTTCTTCTTTTTACTAATAAACACTGTAAGGTGAGCAGATGGTCTTTAAAAGCTGAGGCTATTTGAAATCATGCTATTTCATGGAATTTACTGGGGCATTAGTGAAAATTCAAACATGATCAACTTTCCAAAGTAGTAGGAAAGAATAAAGGCATAGATTATCCAAATATGCTTCGATGATTATCTAAATTTCTTGACTTTGAATTATGTCAGTTATATTTGAATATATGTGAACAAATAGGAATTGGTAATTTACTTTTCCAAAATAATGACACTATACCATAAAATCCCAGTTTTTGAGACACTCAATGAGAATCTGAATGCTGCTCTATCCTGACCTGGTCTGCGCATAGACCAATCTCAGTCACAGTTACCCTTTCAAACCTCTTATCTGAAGGTTGCATTTGGGTTACAACGTTCTCAGTATAGTCAGTTCACGTGTAAGGAGTTAATACAAGTTTTAAGTAAGCAAGCTGCTCACAACTTCAAAGCTGACTTCTTGTAGAACAGAGTTAGCTAATAGGCCAGAACTAAAACTGCATTTAAGTTGTTTCATCCTTGAGTCTCTCGATGTCTTTATTTTAGATGCCCCCACAGGTTAGGACTGCATGGGTTGAGCAGGTCAAGGTCATACGGAATCTTACTCATACTGTGTTTTCATTTTAGTGAAGATTGACAAGGATAAAAGCCTGGTGGTACTGGATGAGGAGCTTGAGGTTTGTTCAATGAGCTAATACAGTTTATATGGTTAAGCAATTACTGCCATTCAAATGAAGCTGTGTTACTTACATGTACTTCTAAAATGAGTTCTAGAACTTTTTAAGTACATACTAATTATGCATGAAAAGCATGAACTAATTACTGAGTGTACATTGTCTTACTAATTTAATTTAACCACCTCTCTCAAAGCAGTAATGAGCCCAGTATAAAAAGTGGTAAAAGTTAGAGCTGTGTGCCAAGTTTCTTTAACTTAAGAAAAATCTTTATTGTATATTGCTACAAATGTCAGTGTGGTAAGGTGAGGGTTTCTTATCCTCTGTGCCCTATTTCTTCCAGTCCTATTGATAATATGAGTTAATTTTGTAATTAATAAATTGCTTAGAGACTAACTTAAAACTTAACTTACCACACAAGTATTGAGTTACCAAGTAACTACTTAAAGATAAGTGGGGAACCCCTCCAACCAGGTATTTCCACAAAGCTTTCAGGAGTTGCCTTATGCCTCTCAGTATTTCTTGACAGTTGGAGCAAACCATAGAAAGAACAACCCCATGTTTTGTTGCTAAATGGAAGTAGTTCTATGGCATGTGCGCATGAATTTCTAGCTGTTAGTATAACAGGTGCTTGGAGTGTCTCCTTCCAAGGACTTCGAGTAAAGAAATGCTTAAAACTATTTTCTCTGTGCCGCTAGGGTATTTCACCGGACGAACTCAAAGATGAACTACCTGAACGGCAACCTCGATATCCTTTTAGTGCATTAGGAAGATTTTAGTCATTGGTCATGATTTAGTCATTTATTTATGAGCCCATTTGTTCAACTTGAAACAGTATAGATGTGAAAGTAGAAAGGGGACTACTTGGGGAGAGGGAACCAGCTGGAGTAGATGGGAGGTTTATGGGCAGCAAACGTGAACAAAGCACATGTGTATGAAAACAGTGAAATGGTGATTTTGTTCTGCTAACTGAAAAACTAATGAGAGACACCATCACAACCAAAGTTGTGATATCGGACAAGAAAAATCAGAAGTTGCTCTTCAGTTGGCTACTTTCTTTTAAAAATAATTCCCTTTTTTTCTAAGTGTATAATAAAAAGTTGATTAAAAATCTATATTAAATCCATGCTTTAATAACTTTATTTTTGAGAGATTGCATGTTTTTGTAATTTGCCTATGGAGCACATTTTGTGGAACAATAATATTTGAAGGTGTGGACTAAATGAGTAAGGTACTGATCTGCCATTCACTAGTACACTGGGTGTTGATAATTACGGATCTTGGAGCAGTGACTTCAGTTTCTTTAACTTGAGAAAAACCTTCATTGTGTATAGTTATAAATATCAACATGATGATGGGAGAGTTTCCTACCCTCTGTGCTTTATTTTCTCCAGTCCTGTTGGTAAGTGTATTTTTTAAATAACATGAGCTTAGCTTAAATCTAATGATGGTTAACGATGGCTTTAAATTTTTCAATTATCTGTACTTTTGTAATAAAAATGCCAAAAGTTAAGATGCAAAAAAATAGGTTATTCAATAACTTCATTTTTATTTAAGTTAAAGTATGTCTGTGTGTGTTTACACACATCTCTTTCATCCCTAGAAAGAAAGCAGGTACTGTAAACATCATCTCTTAGGACATGTTCACCTTAAGAGGAGTTCTTGGATGTATCATTGTTGGACCATATCTTATGTATATTTTAACAAATGTGGAAAAGAACACTTTAGAATCAGAATTGTATTTTCTTACTCATTTTAAGTGTGTGAGCTTTATATAATCATGATATATACTGTTTGTCATTTTAATAGTAGTTACCAGCGATATGTCTAGAGTCATGAGGATGATCCTAGAGTAGCCTACGTTAGGTATTGAAATGGACTGTTGATACCTAAGGGGTCCTCAGTACAACCCCTGCTACAGTGTTCAAGCCCACAGAAAGACGGTTGCCTTTCTCTAAATTTGATGATTTCTTTCATTTTCTTAGTCCTGAAAATATATCATGGTATTTTTTTCAACTTACTTTGTGAGCAGACTGACTTTTTTCAGGCAAGTTGACCTAACTCACTGCCATCTCACTGCCTTACAGATTTTAAGCATCCATAAGATTACTCTTAATGTGGAATATCAGAATTAAGAGTGCGGAGTACAATTGCTAAGTGTTTGTAAAGGTTCTGAAAGTCAGGCTCTGCAGAGAGCTTCACTCCTGTAGACTCAGAGCTGTGAATCTCTATGCAGGCTCTGTGCAGTGTAAGTCCTGCAGTGTAGCATTTAGGACAACACAGTAGAAAAGGAAATCCTAAATATGTCATTTTTAAAAATAAAAATAGTGAATACCCGGTATTAAAAAAAAAAAAACTCCATGTTTAATTTCTGCACTAATGTCTTCCCCAGGATGTAAGCCTGAGCAACAGATGATGTATGCTGGGAGTAAGAACAAGTTAGTCCAGACAGCTGAACTAACTAAGGTATGTTTCCACTTCACTTTGTAGAACAAAAGCTAAGCAACCGAGTACTTTTCTTTTTAAATTCAGTAATGATTATTTAGACCACAACAATAAATTTGTAAGGTTCATTATTAGTTGCAAATAGAATAACAATAATCTTTGAACCCAGACATTACTTTTAGTAAGTTGATCAGAAGAAATAACTTTCAAAATAAGTAAGCAGCTTCTGAAAGCCATTACAGTCAGGTACTGTGCGCGCCTATAAAGTCAAGGCTGTAGCTTCTGAGAATGGAAGGTCACTCGTTCAAGGCCAGTCTAGGGTATGTAATGAGACTGTCTCAAAAAAAAAAAAAAAAAAAATGGAAAAAAGGGAAAAAAAGCTACTATGACTGTTATATCTATTGAGAGTTATTTATTATTCATGATGTAATAAGATCCAACACTGAAGTGTATGTGAACTCTTTCCCAGAGTTAAAAGTGACTCAGGTTTAGTGCAGGAATTTTTTTTTCATATTTTATTTCTTTGAGAGAGATGGAGAGAGGGAGAGAGAAGCTGCCAACGTGCCTCAGCTTACGTGTGGTGTAGAGCTTTTGGAGTTGGTTCTTTCCTTCCAGTAAGTGTGGGGGGGAGGTTGAGGTATTAAACTCAGGTGGTCAAGTTTTCGAGCAAGCACCTTTACCCACTGAAGCGTCTTAGCAGCCCGTAGTACTGTAATTTTGGTTATATATACAGTTAACTATGTTGTTCTCTGATCTAAAATTAAAATATTGATAAAACTAGAGCACTCTTCCATGTGTGATACATACTTCACAATTTACCATTGTCTCCATTGTTTTCTGGGTTTTGTTTTGTCCTATTTCATAGTATTTTTGATGGGTAAGGGTAATTACTTAATCTCAAACTTTCTTTACCTTCCACAGACCAGTTTGAGTTTGGAAAGCATGTATATTTAAGGTTTCGTGTGGAAAATGTATGGTTGTATTAAATGTTATCCCTTTTAGGGTTAAGAACCATTGTTTTCCCCCTTTGGGTGCTTAATCATCAGCTCATGGAATATCTTTAAGTGTTCTTTGCCCTTTGAGTCCATATTATTAGAATCAGAAATCTTTTCTGATTTGTGTCATAGGAGTCTGGAGCTTCTATAAGGCATACAATCATTAATAAAGAAAGCCTTAGGTTACTAGTATGTGCAAAACTCTAGGCTCATTCCCTGGTGTTAGGGAGTTCTGTGAACAGCCTCAGATATTTCATACTATCTGAACCCTAAGGTGCTAGACCTGACATTGCAGTTTACTTTCATAACTTTCGTAACCTTGTTGAATCTATATAGTAATCTTAAGAAATTGATGGTAATGTCCTAATCCTGTAAGTAGGAAACAGGTTCAAAGAATGATTGACTTGCCTAGTGTTGGATTTTAGTAAGACACAGCTAGGATTCAAAGTCACACCTGGCCCCAGATCTCATCTCTTCTGCTGTAATATCTCGTCTCCCTAAAGCTGTGATGTGTGCTGAGTCTGCATGAATCCATCCTCTAGCTAGAGATTCGTGTCTGTGGACTCTGTCTCTTCAGTCATGTCAAAACAGTCCTAACAGCTGCTGTTTCTGTTTGATAACTTGAATTGTTTAGGATTGGCCTTATGTTTCTCCAGTTGAGAAACTGAGTTGATTTTAGACTTGAGTCTTTACATATCTCTTGGATAAGGTTTGAGAACTATTCTTTTAGAATATGTGTAGATCGGTGCTTTTAATAGAGTCTATCTCAGTTGCCATATTTTGGTAATTTGAGTATTTAGCCTTTAAAAGGAGTATACCACTGTATTAGAAGTACATTTAACTTACTCAGTTTAAGTTATGACCAGCGTGAAAGAAATAATTCAGTATTGAATACTCAAATATGTAAGGGCCTTTTTTATTGTTGTTGTTGTCGTTGTTTGTCAGAGTTTGACTTTAGTTGTATGTGTTTTTTTTTTTTCTTAAGGTATTTGAAATTAGAAACACTGAAGACCTAACTGAAGAATGGTTGCGTGAGAAGCTTGGATTTTTCCACTAATGTGAACTTCTGTGTTTCCAAAGTATTTATGTATTAACCTGACCATACTGGAACCAGACATAAATACTTATTTATGCCTAAAAATGCACTGTTACTTACAGTTTGTTTTCTGCAGCAAAGAAATATTCTTTATTTGTGCAAAGTATGCACAAAGAGGAAATCATCTTCATAGTAATAAACTTTGTAAAGTGTTTCCTTATATTTGTAATTGTTAGGTGGACTACTTTTCTTCAGGAGTGTTTTACACTCTTGTGACTAATTTCTCTAACTTATGGTTCAGAATTTGTTATTATTTACAGACACCATTAGAAAGTGGGTATTAGATTGTGATAGACAACAGTTGCCTCCTTTTGACCAATACTGGATATTAACAGTTTATAAATGAAAATGGCATATTAACTTTTTCAAATCACTGAAGTTCATTTGACATTAAAAACTTCAGTGACCCAGTTTTGAGCCATGAATAATATTTTAATATAAGCTGCATTGCATTTTGTCCATCAACTTTCATATTTGTTTTGGTTTCCGTATCTTTTTAATCAAGTCTGGAAACCATCAATTACTTTTATGATCTGGGAGTTAAATTCTATTTAGGTTTGCTCCTAATGGAAAGTGGTATCTTAGTCTTGGAAACTGGTGAGTGTTATATTCAAGGGCTTTGTTCCTGATTATGTCATTTCTAGGTAGTTCGGAATCTAGGTTAGTAACAATTTATTTATAAAGCTCCTCTGAATGTCTTGTGGACACTAATTATTTTCAATATGTTAATATCGTGCCTTTGATTTGTTAGCTTTAACATTAGTTTCAGACTTTTACACTGCCAGTATTCTAGATTTGGTGAAATTAATACTTTTTTAAAGTGTCCTAGTAAAATAATTTTCTAATGTGTGTATCTGAAGTTTATAATAAAATCAAATTCTTATTTTTAAAATTCCAACTATCTGCGTACATTGGTGAATATATGGCAGGTAAGAGTTATAATTTTGGTTAGTTTTGTGCCATGTGTAAGAATTAATTATCTAAAACTTTGGTCACGATTAGTAACAATACATCAGTAGTAGTCACATCTTTTATCCTGAATGTCAGAAGATAATCTTGATTGGATAGTTCCCTGGTTGACCAAGTCAGTACAGTTAGATGATCGCACCCTTGGCAGGAAGAAAGAATTCTAACATACGGTGTGCTGTTACTATGTTGTACTTTACTGCTGAATGCTGATTTCGTTTAAAAAAAAAAAAAAAAGTCTGGAGACTATAGAAGCTAGCTAAATTAGGCAAGTGAATTCTTATATTAAGAATATTATAGTCATTCCCAAATAAGCAAAGCATTTTTATTGTGTTGGCATTTTTTCCATTCTTATACTTTTACATTTTTAGGTTCTGTGCCAACTTTAATAAAGAGGTGAAGATAGTTGGAATTTTCATGAGAATAGAACTTTGTCTGTTTCCAAACACTGTTTGGCTTCACTGATGTGTAAATCAGGAAGTGATTGCAAATTGGAAATGAGCAAGTGCTAGAATTGTTTTGATTAATGAATGGAAAAGTTCCTTTATTTCAGTTCTAGAGAGGGAGAGAAAACTTCACCTAGGAAATTGAAGAATTGCTTAAGAAGGTGCTTTGATATTGGTTGAAAAATAACTTCCAGTAATCCTGCAGAAATGCAAAAGAAACCCAAGTGGGTAATGAATGGTTTTTATGTTTCAACAGAAGAAAATAAAATTTTGTTCCATCTGGTTTATACCAGTAAGAGAAACCAGTACACCAAGAGTCTGTATTCTTAGTGAGTTTCCTGTTATCTTGCATATGTAGTGTAGAAATCTTCTCTAAGGTCAGCAGTGACCCACATTGTCCAGACTCTAGTTCCCCTATTCTCTGACAGGAGCAGAGATGGAATGAACTGCTTTTTTTTTTTTTTTCTTGAAGTTTCTCTGACTCCTTATCAGTAGTAGTCTACGTCTTGGAAGACAGCAGATTGGATTAGAAAATCAACAGAACATTTTTTCTTCTGTCTGTAAATCCTGAATCCTATGCTCTGAGGTGTTCTGAATATTTATGGAAGTTTCCCTTTAACTAAAATTGCATTCTTTTAAGTGCATTTGCTATTTTGTCTCATTTTCTGCCTTTCCACAAAGAGTAACTCCAGATTTCCTATTTCAGTTTTACATTCCCTATGTTTTTGGTACAATCATTCCCATTAGGCCTTAAATCATAATTTTTCCTTTTGGGCAGCAACTTTTTTCCTGGGAACCTCTGTCGTTTTCTAAGTCAGCATTAGTTTTGAAATTGCCGACCTTACATAAGTTCTGCATAGCATCTAATGTCAAAATAGAACCAACTAGTAATCACAGTGTGTTTTCAGTATGGTTTCTGTGGCAATGTAAGTAACATGTGAAGAAAACTGTTCTCAGGTTAATATGCTGAATTCCAAAATGTCTGAGTTTTGAATAGTAATCACTTTGTTTGGATACTGAAGCAATTATGTTAGGAAAGAAGTTGGTTGGCTATTTTAATTGACTTCTAAAATACATGTTTGAATTGTCTAATTCTAAAAATGTTTACTAAATGCCTAGTGCAGTTAAACATACTCTTGTTTAAGAGGGTGTTACTAAAATTTTTATTGTCATTTCTAAATAATGTAGCAAATGTCTGTTAGCACTTTTCCTCCCATTTTATCTCCTATTTTCAGGAGCCAAACGTAGCCATAAACTGTATCCTGGTCTGACACTTTAAAAGTTTCCAGTTATAGGAGTTTATTGCCGAATTAACTTGGCTCTTTCCCTACCCATGTAGATACTGTGGAAGGTGCACTTAAGCAGTGTCTGGACTGCTTTTTCTAGCTCATGCAGTGTCATGAATCCGTGTATGGACTAGTGATGAACAGATATTTTCATGTGCGTTTAAATGCTGGTCTTTGGTGGAAGTAGAGAGTGACTTGCCTCTGTCAACTCAAGTGTTCGGATGGTTGCGCTCCTCATTCATTCCGTAGACTGACGATACTGGAATCTGTAAAGCTTGAGCCTGTACAACTTATGTGAAGAAATGTTCCCGACATTTCTGGACAAATCTTATTTTGTATTTCTGGAAGAATGTAAATAATCTCCTAGGCCACTGAAAACCAATGGCCCCGAATTGAATATTCTTGAGAAACTTGTTTCTTGTTAGGCCATTTACATTTCAAACCGTGTTCCTGAATGTTCAAAATGATCACACTAAGCTTGTGATGGAAACTGTCTTCTTGCTTTTTTGGAATATAATTACTTGAATATTGTTTGAGATCACTAACATGCCAGGGCAATTCCCACTGATTTTGATGGTCCAATGTAATCTCATTCAGGAGGCTTGAAACATTGATGGTTAAGTCTTGTGAATTTTAACAGTTCTCTGTCATTGTTTAACAAAACCAACAACTGGCACAACTTCTTACGCTGTGGTTTCAGTCTCTGCTAGTTCATATCGCATGTTTATTTTGGACAGTTTTTTTTTTTTTTTGGTAAGCATGGTGCTTGTACTGGTTTAAATAAAATGTTAACATGAAAGGACCTCTGATACTTCTTTTTCATTTGTGTGTATTTGCGAGTGTGTGTGTGAATGCATACATGTATGTGTATTCACATGAGACCATATATGCCTGTTTAATAGTTTTACCTTATGTAGAAAAAAACAAGAAACAAAATAAACAGGAATTTCTTGGCAACTTGGTAACAGGTAAAACATAATGACACTATGAAAGTTTGTAAAAATAGGTCTGAGGCCGTGATTGACTGGTGGGAAATACCAATGAACAGTAGCAGGGCAGAAGTTCTTCCAAATGATAAATCTTTGAAAGGAAGACTTAGAAGTTAGGATGTCTATGTGTTCCCTAAGAAATCCTCTTTTTTTTGGGGGGGGGACTACTCAGGAAATGGCTCAGTAGATAAAGCACAAACACAAGGACTGGAGTTTGGATCTTGCAAGTGTGGTGGTGGAGATGATCCCCAAGGCAAGCTGGCTAGGCAGAAATGGCCAGCTCTGGGTTCAGGGACAGACCTTATCCCAGAAAATAGCAAGGAAGGCAAGGGAAGATACCCAACATCAGCTTAGGGCCTTCATATGCAAATGGGCCTACACAGTAAACACCCATGCATGCACACCACAAATGCAAAAAAAAAAAAAAAAAAAAAAAAAACCACCAAAAGCCTACTGGAATTATGCTATTGAAAATAATGTCTATAAACATTCATTGAAAGTGACCCCTGCCTGTTTTACAAACTACTTCTGGGTATATGTGGTATCTATTAGAATGGATAAATGCAAATCACTAATACATTTTAAAGCACGAACCTTTCCCATCCACTAGACGATCTCCTGCAGGTTCGCTCTGGGCTTAACTACTGATTCTCTACAAGTGTGCCCAGAGCTCAAACTCTCACTTGTCTCAAGTTGACACCTGTGTCTAACTGTGACAGTTCCAGAAGCAGAAAACAAAGCACAAACTCCTGCTGCCTTCCCTTTTGTTCAATCAGGCCTTGATGGGTTAGTTGATGCCTACTCACACTGGAAGGGCAAGATGCCAGGAACCAATCCACGGTGAATTTCACTCTCTGGAGCACATAATGTTTAATCTGAGCACTTCTTCCATCAGCCAAATTGACACAGAATCAAGTCATCACACGGCCCATGAGATTAGTAGGGTCAGGGTCACCACTTCTATTTGGAGATATCCTAGATAATGTCATACATAAATATAATGAATTTGTATGTTTTCACCCCTTACTATCCAGTCCATTCCCTCTCCTTTCCCACTTCATAGTTCTTCCCAGTCATTCTCCCTTTTTTTGCGTGTGTGACCCACTGGGTTTCATCTGGGATATTTGTACTGGTGGGTGCCTGAGTATTTGCTGGGGGATGGATGACCTATTGTGTGGCGCGTTCTTCTGAACAAACAGCCACCATCTTTGTCTTCAGGCCATCAGGAGCACCTGTTGTCCATGGACAACTTCAGAGACATGGTGGAAAGGAATTATTGGACCCTCACCTAGAGCTCTGGGCTGAGACCGGATGTAATTCTGCCCTAATTGCATATGCCCACCCACCTGCCTATACATGTGCAGGCTGAGAGGGGCTGGAATGCAGGTGCCCACCCACATGTCTGCATGCATGAGGGCTGGGAAGGGTGAGAATGCATGTGTGCATACGTTCCTGTGAGTGTGCCGTCCACACACCCTCACAGGTAAGGATGGGAGGAGCCCTACAGTACATAAACCCAGGAAGATTAGTTGAAAGGATTCCATCAAGGCAGCAAGGAGAAGCCATGAGCCGTGTTATGGTGAGCTGTTCCTGCTGTAAGCAAGCTCGATAAGCTTAGGTTGGGTTGTCGTCAATTTGGTCTGTAGTGAAAGTCCTACCTAAGGACTTAGCAGACAGTTGTGTGTGGCGTCTCCCCAGGAGAAGTAATTCACACAACACATGGCCTAGTCGGCAGGATCGCGACAGCCAAAGGGAAGGAGCAGTCACTTGGCCAAGGTGACTGGGTGAGGGAAGAGCATCTATGGTGCCCAGCGAGCTCCTGTAGATAAACCCTACCTGCAGAGTTCTGCTGGGTGAGGAAGGAGTGGTGCCCAGCAAGCTCCTGTAGGTAACCCTGCCCGCAGCGCTCAGCCTCGGTGAGGAGGAAGCGTCTGTGGGAGAAAGCCCACTATAGACTCCTGTATGTGACTCCAACAGATTCATTGGCGACAGAACCAAGAACAGCTTGGGGGAGGGATTCCGTGGCTCCTGCCATGAGTGATCAGACGCACAGCTGAGGGTGAGCAGTCTGAGGGAGAAGCACTCACGGGGAGATGGTCGTCCTTCCCCATGTGGGATGTAGCAGCGTGCCTTCTGGCCATGGTGGTGGTCTCACGGTGCTGCTGCAGGAGTGAGGCATGTAGCTGATGTTGAGTCTGCAGGAGGCAGAGCGTCTGGGGCGAGGGAATCCCAGAGTGGCAGTCCTCACCTGTGTGGTATGGTGTGGCATATCTGCTTGATGAGTGGGGCCCACACGTGAGCATGGAGACGCTTTAAGGACAGGTAACAGTCTGGAGCAAATATTGTGGTTATTTAGAGTAGCGCAGCAAGGATGAGATTATCAGCAGGTGTCTGTGGAGGTTGCCTGGCCACTGTTGTGTGCTATAAGAAATGCATCTGAGCCTGAGGCGGCTGCCAACAGAGAACTAATTTGTGTGAAGAAAGAATTAGAAAGGAGATGTGGCTAGCATCTGCTGTGTTAACTTCTGACATGGTGAACACATTGTATAAAGAAGAGGATGAGATGGGAGTGTTGGCTTGTTTCTTATGCCTGAGTGGTCAAAAGGAAAAAAAAGACCAAGTTAGATCTGTGCTAAAGAACCCTGCCTGGGATCCAAAATTTGAAACTCATGGAAAAGAGCCAGAGACTGAGGAATATGAGCACATGACAAAAATAATAGAAGATATCCCCCAGGCCTGACTGTTGATAGAGAAAAGGGGTAAGTCCGTATGGTTCAACAGTCAATGGGGGCCTTAAGACTGGTCCAGTTCAAAAAAATCAACAAACCATATTCCAGAATTTCAGAGACTCTATGTCAATCACCTGGAACTAGGCCAGCCTAATCTCTCCCCATCCTGAAGCTCAGGGAAATTCGTGGAAGAGGGGGCGGTAAGATTATAAGAGCACAAGGATGGGAGGAACAATGATATGCAAGATACTCCACACAAGTTAGGGCCGAAGCAATCATATTTGGACTTTACATGCCCTGCGCAATGTCCAACACACTATTGACATCACAAAGTCTAGCATTTGCTAAAGGCACTAGGATCCTTGGAGGCAAGGGATTGACAGCCACAGTGGTGCTCTTATGCTTAACGGGAACACAGGAAAGAGTTCTGGGAAATGCCACTGGGTCCTTGCACCTCATCGGAGAGGAAGACCCAGAGGAGAGTTTGGCATGCACATTAGAGGATGCTCCGGGGATAGGAGGGGGAGGCACTGTGGGATGGGGAAGAAAGGGGAAGGGGAGGAGGGCACAGGGGGATAGGGGGTTGGAGGGAGGGGGGGACCGGTGTACCTGTTAAGTTTGTATGAGTGGAAATAAAAAAAAAAGAATGGTCCAGTTCAAGAAACTATGGTAGTCAGAGAACACTTAGCACCTTAACTTCTGGAATTGGGGAAGACTTTTAAGCAAGCTCCTGTAGATAAACCTTGCTCGCAGTGTTCTGTCTGGGAGAAGGAAAAGCGATGCCCATCAAGTTCCTGTAGGTAAATCCTGTTCACAGCACTTAGTCCAGGTAAGGGAGGAGTGGATCCCAGCAAACTCCTGCAGGTCAACCCTGCTCACAGTGTTCAGTTTGGGTAAAGGGAGAAGAATCCATGAGGGGAAGTCTGATATTCTGGATAAGGGAGGAATGATGCTTAGTAAGCGCCTGTACGTAAACTTCATGGTCTCCCAACCGAGTAAGGGAGGAACAGTAGAGTGGGAAAGAGTTACATGGAGGCAGATGTGGCAGGATTTACGCAAGGCTGGAATTCCTTAAGAAAAGATTGATTAAAAAAGCCAAATGCCTTGCTTTTGAGTCTTTGGAAGGCTTTAAAGCCTGAGCAGCAATTCCATAAGGAGGGGAAGGAACCTGAAGGCAGAGAAATGAGGATGATTCCTGGTACACCCCCAGTGCAGGGAAAGAAGGTAATCATGGGTGGAAACCACTCCAGCTGCTTCATTGATAAGGTAGCAGGGCATGGGGCTTCCAGGTAAGGACCATACAGCATAATTGGAGGCCCCATGGTGAATTCAGATCCATTGGTCCTCTACTAAAGTGTGAGATCTTTGGGCTTGGGACAATTCTGGAAATGGGTGTGTCTTGGCTGCTACAGTTCTGGGAGCATCAGAAGCAATGAGCATCAGCTGGTGGACAAGACCAACAGGTGAAAATAATATGAAGTCGGGGCAGCCAGGCCGGGTGAGAGTATGTGCTATGTTGAATCTTGCTCATGTTTGACCTTAGTATCCCCTTCAGGTGCTGACCCTGCGATGACCTGATGTTTGGAATGGGCTATGGTGAGCTTTTGGAGATCCTGCCAATTCCTTGTAAAAGGTTTTGTTATGTAGATGGTGCAATGCTAACAACCTGAGTGTATTATACATTTGGAAGTCCACATAGAAGTTCTACAAGTACACCTAAAAGAAAGGTGGGAAAGCGGTTCACAAAGGTTAGAGATACTGCAAGATGTTGGGAGCTTTAAGGTTGGATAAGACACTGCTAATACCCACCAGAATTTAAGTAATTGTTAAAGAAAAAACTATGGTACACACTTGTGGAGACATAAAAGGTACTCCTGGAAGCCATACGGGGGTGGGTTGTCTCCTGTGAGCTGTGACCAGGGAGGCCCCAGAGGCTCCACAAATGATCATGGCTATTGCCACTGCTTTAGCTGTAAACTAAAACCAGCTGTAAGACCCTATTACTGAAGACATCGCATGCTGTATGTGCAGAAAAGCCTGGCAAGGTTAGCAGGAGCATGGCTCTGATGGTCCCCAAGGCACGAGTGTACCTCTGATGGCCATTCAAATGAGAGAGAACATCATCCTGTCTGGGTGGGCCAGCAGCCCTGGTAGCAAGTGGGGGTGCCTAAAGAATATGGGTTTCAGTACATGCATGCTAGTGCAATAGTAGTAAGACTATTTTGGGTGCAACTAACAGCTTTCTGATTGGGTTTAAGGCCTGCTCCACAGGGAGAGTTCATGTCTGGTACTATTAGCCAGAACACAAAACCATGGTTGGGGAGATCATAGGCCCCAGCGGGGATCCACTGCAATCATTTTGCTAAATGGATGTGATGTGCCTATGAAATTGCCATCTAAACACCCATAGAGTGTTGTTGTTATCTTTGGCTGTAGAGAAACCTTAACAATAGTGGTGGTTGCTGATGAGAGATCATAACTCGTAAAGATCGTGAGAATGAGACTGTTGTTGTGACAAGATGATCCAGTGAATCGAACTATGAATGGATATAGATATCAACTTCTTCCAAGGCTCAGGGAATACTGAAGAAATGGGGTCAAAAGAATATAAGCTGGAGGAAGGGGTGGAGTGTTGTGCGATGTGTTCCTGTAAACAAACGCTGTCATCTTTATTTTGAGGCCATGGGAGCACCTGCCTCCAAGGATGTCATGGTTATATGTTCAGGTGTGAACTTGATAGTTGAGGGTTTGAGCTCTGGGCACATTTGTAGAGAATTAGTGGTTGAGCTAAGCCCAGAAGAAACCTGAAGGAGATTGTCTAGTTGATGGAGCAGACCCAACCCATGGCGGGTGGGACTAAGCCCTCAACAGGTGAATAAAATACAGAGAGCTGGTTGAGAGAGTTGGCATCCTTGTGTACACTTGGCCAGACATGTTGGTCTAGCAAGTAAGGATTGTCCATCTCTCAGACATTATGTAGAGTTTGTGTGGCTAGTTCCCTCGGCCCTAGTGTTGGTGCATGCTCTCCCTTCAAGCTGGACTGAAAACTGTAACTGGACTGTTGTAAGGAAATAAACCCCTTGTTCCCTTAAGCTGTTTGATGGTCATTTATCAGCAACCATGCAGGTGAACTGCAACAAGAGACATGGGTGAAGCAGGTATTGGGCCCTCACCTGGGGCTCTGGGCTGACCACATGTAATTCTGCCCTAGTTGCAAAGTGTCCACATGGCTGTACATGTACAGGTTGAGGGGTTGAAATGCATGTGCCCACCCATGTGCCTGAATATATGAGGATCGGGAAAGGTTAGAATGAACGTGCATGGGGGCCCTGTACACATGTCTGTACATGTTCCTTGAATGTGCTGCCTACGTGGACTCACAGTGAGGATGGGAGGAGCTCTAGAGTATATAAGCCCAGGAAGATTCATTACGGGAGTTCTGTCGAGGCAGCAAGGAGGAAGCCATGAGCCATGCCATGGGGAGCTGTCCCTGCTATAAGCAAGTCCAATAAACTGGTTGGTTTGCCATCAATTTGGTCTGTCCTGAAAGTCCTATCTGGGAGGGAAGATGGTTGTGTGTGGCATCTCCGCATGAGAAGTAATTCACACACCTATCCGTGGGTAAGTCACTGAGTGGAGAAGCTCCCCTTCTCCTGTTACTATGAACCTTCAGTAGTTTTTCAGGGAGATGTAGTGTCTGTTGAGATCTTCCCTCCTCTCTGGTGAAACATTGGTAGGCCAACTATTGTGCAGATCTTGTGAAAGTAGAGATCGTTGCAGTGGGTTCTGGGGTTGGCAGCCCTATCACGATCAGAGGATGCTATCCAGCACACCCCTCCCCACCCTTAGACTCTTACATTCCTACTGTCCCCTGCTTCCACAAGGTTTCCTGAGCCTTGAAATGGCTGGGGGGAGGTAGAGAAATAGATTTCAATGTCCTTCACACTTAGAACTTAGCACTTCACAGTTACTTATTCTCTGTACTTTGGCATGAAACACCTTCCATTGAAAAAGGATACTTCTTGGTCAAGTACTGAGAGCTTCTCTAACTTATGGGTATAATAAGTGTTCAGTTGGGAGCTTGCTCTCAAGCACTTAGCAGTTAAACCTTAATGGTTTGTACCCACTTAGAGCCTTAGCTTTGCTTACACGGCCAGGTATATGTTCCCTACCCAAAAGAAGATCCTAAATCCAATCAGAAGCAGTTGGTTACCCTTCTAGCAGGCATGCCACTATTGCACCAATGGTCACATATTGCCAGAGTGTTATTGTAGCTTGCAGCAGGATAAGAGTGTTGATTGCTTCTCTTCCCTGGCAGCCTACATCATACCTTCTGGTGCTATGAAAGCTGGCCGGCAAGGAGAAGTCTTCCAGACCCACACATCACACTTTTATTCAGTAGTAGGAATCATAGTGGGTTCATGCTATGTCTTCATTCTGCCTGTGAATTATGCTGCCATCCTTTAACATCTTCTGTCTCCAACGTTTGCCAATACTCACCATCTGCTTGCAAGTATTATCTTTGGCCACCTACAAACTCCATAAGTGTATAAAGCCATTTCCCTAAAAAGAAGATGAAATGGAGTTCTTGTAAATTTAACCAGATTTTTGTGGAAAGTTTTTCTTTTGCTGTCCCATTGAAAATGATGTAGTCATGCTCAATGTTCAGACTTTAAAACTACTATTATTGAAATGCTATTTACAAGTCACAGCTTTACCTGTTTGAAGTGTGTATGCTGAAAATAATTCTAGAGCTTTCAGGCCATCCATGGAATTAGACAGTCATTATCATAATTTTAGACTATTTTCATCAATGAAGCTCCATATCACCAGCTCCTTGTTTCCCCTGCCTTTGGTCCTGCCCAACAGCATGTTTTAATTGGCCCAGCCTTGGTGTTCCCTATGAATACAACCATTTAAAACCATACAATTTGTATTTTTCATTAGCTTCTGTCTGTTTTCAACGTTCATCCATATTGTAACATGTTTCAGGACTGTATTCCTTTAAATTGTTAAATGATATTCCATTCTATGGACACAACTACCTTTTATTTGTCTATTAACCATTAATAGGTTGCTTCCATTTCCCAGCTATCATAAATAATGCTGCTATGAACATTCCCACTTAAGTTTTTGTGTGGCCTACATGTTTGCTTCTCTTGGTTGTAAAGTTACATGGTCATAGAGTCGTGGTGTTGAACCTTCCAAAGGACTGTTAGACTATTTGTCAAGACAGTCACATAATTTTATATTCATACTAGCAGTGCATAAGAATTGCAATCTCTACATCCCTGCTAATACTTAATTATACTATCTGTCTTTTTGAATATAGCAGAGCAACCTTATTGGGGGGTTGTCTCATTGCACTTCCCTGATAGGTAATGATGCTAGGCCTCTGCGCTCACGCTTCCTGGAAATTTGCATATTTTCTTTGGAGACATTTGCATTTAGGTCCTTTTTTCGGTCTTACTTGTATTACATATCTTCTATCACTGAGTTGTATTTTACACATGTAATAGACAAAAACCCCTCATTAGACATATGATTTACAAAATACACTCTTTATTCAGAGCCATTTTTTACTACTTTGATATTCTGTGAAGCACATAAGTTGTTAATTTTTAAAGTTGAGCTTATGTATTATTTTTCTTTTTTTAGTTGTACTTTTGGTATTATAGTTAAGAAGACTTTGCCTAATTCTTAGATTAAGAAATATTTACTCCGGGCTGGAAAGATGGCTCAGGGGTAAGACACTGCCTCAAAAGCAGAAGGTCTTGAGTTCAGATCCCAGATCCCATGTAAGAAAACCACACTGGATAGTGACTCATTGAACACAGCTAGACAGGTTGAAATTGTGTGAAATATAAAAATATGATACAGTCCCCACAGGCGTGTACCGTTTCTAAAGCCCTTGAAAGCTGACTTTGAAAAACCCCTCAAGGCTGTGCTTATTGATTATATATTGAGCTTATAAATAAAACTTTTTTATTGAAAAAAAAAATCCAGGCAGAAATGGTGGTGGCCTGCAACTCCGACCCTGATGGACAGAACCCGGGAAATCCCAGAGCGAAGCAAAAAGGTAGAAGCAATCCAGGATGATTCTTGAAGTCATCCTTGGTCTTCCACAGGGATACACAGTTTAAAAAAATTTACTCCTATCTACTTCTAAGAGTTTTATAACTTGTACTGATACATTTAAGTCTGAGATCCATGTGGAATTCATTTTTATGTATGGTGAAAGAAGGGCCCAACCTCAATTTTTTGAAAATGTCATTTGTGTGTGTATGTGTGTATGTATATGCATATCAGAGAGCCCTGTGAGTCCTGTGGAAGACCAAGGGTGACTTTGGGAATCATCCTGTAATCCTTCTACCTCCTTTTTGCTTTGCTCTGGGCGTTCCCAGGCTCTGCCCACCAAGGCCAGAAAGTGCAGGCCGCTGTCACTTCTGCCTGCCATTTTTACATGGGACCCGGAATCCAAACTCGGGCCCTTCTGCCTATGAGGCAGAATCTTAAAACACACTACTTCAGTCTTTTGAATGTGAGCATCTCGTCTCAATATCATTGTGGAAAGGCTAGCTCTTCTGTCATTGAACTGTTTTGACATTCTTGGTAATGTTCAATCCCACTATAAACATGACAGTCCATTTCTAGCTGCTGATTTATATCTGTGTTTATGACAATACCACACTTTTACTTTTTCTAGCAATATATTAAGATTCAATAATGGAAATGTGACGTTTCAATGATTAGATCTTGAAGTAATTTTCTTCAAATTCATTTTTTGCCTTGAATAAATTGCTAGATTGTTCAACTCATCACATTTTATTTTTTAATTAGTAACAAATTGACTTGCATATTAACTAAGATATTATCAGGACTGTTTAGGCATCATGTTGCACTATGTTTGGACCATAAAATCATATTATGATTTCTAGTAAGAAGTTGAATTTAAATGAACTAAATTTAGAAAATGTGACTATATTGTAAAAGGGTTGAAATGTATGGTGTATGCTTTACTTTGTTCTGTTCTGTTTTGAGACAGTCTTGGCTATGTAGCCCAGGATGGCCTCAAATTCATAGTAATCCTCCTGCCTCAACCTCCTCAGTATTGGAATGACAAGCATATGCTGCCACACTCTGCTGATGTCTTCTTTTAAATAAAGTTAAGATTCCATTATGTAAGAGTATTAGGTTCCCAGTGGGCACTTGCTCCAGGTAATAGCAATTTTATCACTTGTTTAAACTTTGTATACCTTCAAAAAATAAACATTGGATAATGATCCTACAGTGCCCTCTAGATAAACTCTAAATTTGACACCACATTTCCTTTTCTAGCCTTGAAAAAATAATAATAAATTTTATTTTAAAATATATTTCACCTTGTGGAAAATTAATAAATACATAAATGTAAAAATGGGGAAATCCTAATTATTCCACTCCTTTTAAGATCTGCATTTTAATATACTTACTTTCAGTGGTTTCTGTGTATTTAAAAAAGATTTTCTATTTGATATGTACCCAAATTCATATAATGATTGACACTATGTGACTATTCTTCAAAAGATATAATTTACAATTAGTTAAATATTTTTGAGTACATACATATGCCATGATTTAATGATTTTCTTATTATTGAAAATTTTTATAGTTTTCAAAGCTATTGTTAAGATGAGGGATCAATTCAGTGGTCCTATACTGGCCATCACCATAAAACGAGCTAATAAAAATAAATTATTTCCAGAGATAACTTTGTGTAAAAAACTGCTTCCACATGTTGAAATACTTTTAAGAGATTTATACTGAACTGAACTCCCAAGAATTTAAGACAATGGAGTCTTGCTAATTTTGAATAGTCTCATTTACTTGAAGTACTACTAATTTGATCAAAATGGCTCTTTTTAAAAAAGATCTTTGTTAGTGTTGAACATTTTTACATATATTTGTTTATCACTGTGAGTTATTTGGTCATATCCTTTGTCTGTCCATAAAGTGGGGTTTTAGTATTTGAGAATTTGTTTTAGTGTTTTAATGCTTTTTTGTGTGCATATGTGTATGTGTGCGTGTGTGTGTGTACCAGAGGGCACTGTGTATATCTGTGGAAACCCAATGGTGACTTTGGAAATCATCCTGAATTGCTTCTACTTTCTTTCTGCTTCACTCTAGAATTTCCCAGACTCTACTTTCTAGAGCTGAAAATGCAGGTCGCTACCATTTCTGCCTGGTATTTTGATATAAGATCTGGGATCCGAACTCAGGTCCTTCTCCTAGCAAGACAGAGTCTTAACCCCTGAGCCATCGCTCCAGTCCTAGTGTTTTGTTTGATGTGTATGTGTATGGGGGGGAAGATATTTGCATATGCATGGACATACATGTATTTAGGTACATATGCATGTGTGTACATGTGTCTGTGGGTTTCCTCAATTACTCTTCACTTTAACCATTGAGGTCTCTTGGTTGAATGCAGGGTTCTTTGATTGGCTAGTGTCACTAATCAGCTTGCTTTGGGGATCCCTATTTCTGTCTTGGAATTATAGGCCACAACTGCTGTGTCCATATGATATTTATCTAGGTTCTGGGGCTCCAAACTCTTGATTCTCACACTTGCAAAACAAGTGCTTTAACCATTGAGTCATCTCTCCATCTCTAATGTGCATATTAACTCATTGTCCTTTCTCACTGGGAATGTTTTAATTTCCTTTTTATTCTGGTACATTTAAAAAATTTATTGTGTGTGTGTGTGAGAGAGAGAGAGAGAGAGAGAGAGAGAGAGAGAGAGAGAGAGAAAGAGAGAGAGACAGAGACAGAGACAGAGAGAGAGAGAGAAAGTACTGTGTGTACCTGTGGAGGACCAAGGGTGACTTCGGGAATCATCCTGGATTGCTGCTACCTCCTTTTTGCTTTGCTCTAGGAATTTCCCAGGTTTTGTCTTCCACAGCCAGAAGTACAGGCCGCCTTTTCTGCCTGGCATTTTTATGGAGGATCTGGGATCCAAACTCAGGTCCTTCTGCTTGAAAGGCAGTCTTAGCCCCTGAGCCATCTGTCCAGCCATATTTTGGTACATTTTAATGTTTATATAGATATTGAAAAAAATGAACCTTTTGATTTTTGTGATATAACTCTTTGCTTTTAAGAATCCATCTGTGTTTTCTTTATCATTTTGTGGCTAGCCTTGTACTTGCCTATGTATTTCCTGTGAGGCAAGAATTTAAATGATTAATATAGGTCAGAGTATAGCTTAGTGGCAGTGTGCATACTTAGTATGCAAGAGACCTCTTTAGCACAACAATAAAAGTATAACTCCATTAAAACTATTTTTCCAATAAATCGATATGCCTATTTTAAAAATTGCATGATCTTCCATGGAGTCTTTGCAAACAAAATTGCTCTAATGTATTACTCATTGATTTTTGTTACTCTATAGCCTATGCAGCCTGTAACAGTGCTGTCCTGCTTCTGTCTCCTGCCCAATGGGGATTACAGGTCTGAGCTTCCAGGCCACAAGATTCTCAACATGTTTCTGTTATTGCAACTTTGGAATCAGAGGATAATATTTTTTTGAAATTATTATCTATTTTTTTGGTCTTCCCTCCCTCCCTGCCTCCCTCCCTTCTTCCCTTCCTCCCTTTTCTTCCTGATTGGCTCAGAGCCTTGCATATACCGGGTAAACACTCTACCACTGAGGTATATTGCAATCTTTTTTTTTTTTTGACAGATTCTAACTTACCCATTCTGGATTCATACTTGCAATTCTCCTACTTTGGCTTCCTTAGTAACTGAGATTACAGGTACTTTCTCAGAGCTTCTCTTTCTAAATTATAAACTTAAAAAAAAATCCAAAATGCTCTTAACAATAAAATCTTAAAAAGGTATTCCACTCACATATTAACCACCATGCTATAAAATTTACATGATAAACAAGAATAAAGTACTCATTGTGTAGTTTAAATGCCCACCAGAGCAGCACAAGGCCTAGTGCTCAGCATTCATTGAAGGGCGTCTTCACAAAGGTATAACATACCAGGACAAGGTGTGTTATACCTGCGGAAGAGTCCCCATTATTGGGCTTTCTGAGTCAACTGAGGTACGAGATTCCCAAGGTCAAGTTCTGTGGTGTTTCAGAATCTAAGTTGGCTTGCAAGGTTTGAACAGTAGATATAAGGAGCAACCTAAAAATGATTTCATCTTCTGTGATCTGATAGGGTCTTTGGGGGATTAGCTCATGAAGGTGTCATACTTAATAATGTGAGTTGCCCCTGTAAGATCAGTCCAAAGTGACTTATTCACCCCATCCAACATATGAGCATGCAGCAAGAAGGCCATAGCCGTGAGCCAGAAAATGACCCTCACCAGATGGATGTTGGGCTTTTCAGCCCCTAGAACGAGGAGACTTTTAACTGTTGCTTCTAAGCTACTCAGCCTGTGTGGTGTTTTGTTATAGTAGCCTTAACAGACACATGTCCCACCTTTTGACATTGTAACACGATGTTATCTGCCAAGTTCATGCTGAAGAACTGTGTAATCAAGTTCCCAAAAGAAAATCTCATACAGTTTTGAGTATACTTATCATTTGTATTGGGCCACATTCATAGCTACCTGTGACTCCATTAAACCCATAGGCCATGAGGTGGACATGGTCGGTAGAGCAATATTGAACTTTTGTATGATTTTGAACACCTTTTTATTCCTATTTAAAGAGAGCAGGATGTGCCTGTGGGGAATGTGGCTACTATACTTCTGCTTAAACATGGTTTTGACCTATTCATAACTTCTGTTCTTTATGGTTTCAACTTACTCTGAAGTTCCCATGTGCCTGGGTTCTGCATTCTTGAGAGTCTCTCCACTTGTGCTCTCGGTTTCTGAGTATCCTTGTGTGTCTCACATTCAAACCCCTAGAGACACAGAATTCCTGTGGTCTGTTGGGGATGTTGTCCTAGAGAGGCAGGAACACCAATCAGGTGGTCTCCTGCATTGCGGCCCCTGCCTTGCTTCTGTTCTTAGGGGATTGGGGGATAGAGCAGAGTTCATTGTGGTACAGTCAGTTTTCATTTGTTGAAGCTAGGAGTTTTGGCAAACTTTGGGAACATAAGCAATTCCTCTTCAAGTCAGTAAAGACTTAAATGTTTCCCTATAGGCCAGAGAGATTGCTCAGCAGGCTAAGGAACCTGTTCAAAAGTCTGGCAACCTGAATTCCGTCCTCAGAAGTCCACATAGTAGATGGAGAGAAATGACTTCTGAGAGACTTCTGCCCACGTACCAAGGCATATATACATGTGCCCCTCCTTCTCATAAATATTAAAAAATAAATGTGTCCCCAGATTTCTTTCTGCTGTGGATAAAGGCCTCTCTCCTAAATATCAATTTTTCTGCTTGAGCTCTCAATCTCACTTCTTCCTATTTTTTTCCTTTCTTTTGCATGAACGTTTTGTCAAACATATTGCTTCCTGGCAGGAGTTATTGTCACTTGTGTTTGCCGAAGGCTAGTATAAGGTGTTTTTTATTGTCCACATTTTTTTTAGATGATGAAATAGACTTTAAGAGATAGCACAACTTTCCTAAAGCCCAGAGCTAGAACAAAGCAGAGCAATAATTTCTGACTCTAAAACTGGCCTTTGAACCAACCGTTGGCCAAGTTACTTCCTCATACTAAATCCCAAGACCCAAGGCAAGTTCTTCCTTCTTATGGTATCTGGTATGAAACTGGTACTGAGTCAGGCTTTGTGGGTAGGTGAATAGTTTAGGGTGTAGCTCAATTAGCCTCCTTTAGTTTCTGAAGATCTTCTAGAAGATCTTATGTAGACTTGTAAGCTCACTTACTAGGTTAGAATTTTCATAAACTCTGGGAACCTTTATTAGGTTTTGATTAGTTAAAATTCAGTCTTTGTAAATCAATGTTACAGAAGGGCTTATATGCTTCATCTATATTCTACAAGTTTCCAGTTAATTGTTAAATCCAGGAATTGTATGTTTATAGCCTTGAGTCTTCACATATGTGTTCATGTTCCTGTCCCCAGTGCTGTGACCTCGAAGAGGTTACTTTGGACCAGAGATGATGCTGTTAAAGCTGTGACACTGGAATGAGGAAAGCATTTGATATGATCTATAGCAGAGTCTCTTAAAACTCCGGAAAGGTCTCTGTAAAAAGACAGAATCCAGGCTGGAGAGATGGCTCGATGCTACAGTTTGCTTGCATGGTTGCTGGTAAAATGACCATCAAATGGCTTAAGGGAAAAAGGGGTTTATTCTCTCTTATGATTCCTGGTTACAGTCTCAGTCCAGCCTGACAGGAAAGCATGTACCAGCACCAAGGCTGAGGGAACTGGCTACACCATCACCACATAATGGCTGAGAGATGGACAATCCATACTTGCCAGATCAGCATGTTTGGCCAAGTGTACACAAGGATGCCAACTTTCTCAACCAGCTCTCTGTATTTTATTCCAGAGCCAAGTCCCACCTACCATGGGCTGGATCTTCCCCATCAGCTAGACAATCTCCTGCAGGTTTGCTCTAGGCTTAACCCAACCACTAATTCTCCACAAATATGCCCAGAGCTCAAACCCTCAACAGTCAAATTGACGCCTGTCCCTAACCATGACACTTGGGGATTAAGACCTTACCTCAAAAGCAGAAGATCCCAAGTTCAGATTCCAGATCTCAAGTAAGAAAGCCACACAGGACAGTAATTTATTGAACACAACAAAACAGGGTTGATTGTATGAAATATAAATATGATACAGTCCCTACAAGCGTGTACCGTTTCTAAAGCCCTTGAAAGCTGACTTTGTAAAACTCCTCAAGGCTGTGCTTATTGATTATATATTGAGCTTATAAATAAAACTTTTTTTTGAAAAAAAATAAAGAAAGCCAGGTGGAAACGGTGGTGGCCTGCAACTCCGATCCTGATGGGCAGAACCTGGGAAATCCCAGAGCGAAGCAAAAAGGTAGAAGCAATCCAGGATGATTCCTGAAGTCACCTTTGGTCTTCCACAGGAATACACAGTGTCACACACACACACACACACACACACACACATGCACGCATGCACACGCACAATCAGTTTTAAAAACAAAAACAAAAACAAAAGAACAGATTCCTTCCATGTCACCACCAGGCCATGATACCTGATCAGGGCTGTTTCTTAGGACCCCAGTAGTCCTGGCTAACCAATTCAGCAGATCATATTGGTACAAGCAATTGGAACAAAATTTTCTGCATATTCATTCAATCTCCTGAGACTTAGTTTAACAAAGGGCACACCGATAGTATGACTTCAAGAAATCCAATGTTTAAAAGTAGCAAAAAGAGGACTCAACATTCCTCCATACTTAAAAAGCATAATTTTCAAAACAATTGTGGGTGCTCTCTCTTAGACTGCCTTGCCCTGAGAAATTCTGTCAGCAGTATACAGAGAAGAAGACACCTGGAGTCAACAGGTTTTCTTGCTTTTTGTAAAATCCCTCTTTGCACAAGAAACTATTCTAAGCATCTTATGGAGAGACTAGAGATGGGGGGGGGGAGCAGGAAAGGTTCGTGGGGTTCCGGAGATAGAGAAGTGGCAGACTCCTGAACTAGGAAGAGATCAGAAAGGCCTGTGGCTCTTGCAGTCAGTGGAGCTGTGCCCAGGAGCTGTGCCCAGGAGCTGTGCCCAGGAGCTGTGCCCAGGTCTGCAAGGCTTGCGATAGCGGCACGACAGTGGAAAGGTTGACACTGTGGAGCCTGTAGGAAGAGTCCAGTTCTCCGTCCTGGCACAGATTCCATCCCCTGCTTGTTCACAGCTGAGACCACATTTCCAGAATTCTGATGTGGCTCATCAGAAAGGGGTCAAGCCATAATGCCTGCCTAATCTAAGGTAAGAGGAATTGGAATTGAAATAAAGCTATTTAAACAAAAAAAGAACCCAGACATTTCACTGCTGAATATTTACCTAAGAGAAACGAAAATATGCATTTATGGAAAAAAGTCTTGTATAAAAATATACATAATTGATTTCTCCATAACAGCTTCTGGCTAGAAATCTAGATGTCTACTAACGGGGCACTGGACAGACACTGTGGTTTATTAGTCTCCCATGGAATATCACAGAACAATGAAGCAATGCAATAGTACAGGGACATGGATGAATATCAGAAATATGTGGAGTGAAAGAAGCTAGTCATTAAAGTATACATGACATAATGATGTAGGGCAAAAAAATCTGACTCCAATCTATAATGACAGAAAGCACATGTGTTTGCCTTGTGGGTTGTGGAAAGACCACAGTGGAAATTGTTTAGGGTGCTATAAATGTTCAACATTCTGATTGTGGTGGTTTCCTTGAGTGTGTAATTTCATATAAATTCATTGTACTCTCAAAATGGGTACATTTTATTTCATGTAAATGATACTTTAATAAAGTTGCTTTAAGAATGAATAAACTGCCTATACATGTAGAAACATGGAAGAATCTCAAGGAAAAAGAGAAACTCTAATGTACTGAATCTAGAAAGAAAAGATATAATACATACAAGATATATTGTACAACAGTTATGTAACAGGTTCTCTTTGATGTCGTGAAGTATAAGAACAAGTGAAATCTTTGTTCTGTGTTGAAAAGCAAACTGCTTGTTGCCTTGGGGGGGGTCTTTGTGGGAAACAATGGCAGGTTGTCTTGTTTGGGGAGTTCATATGGATGTATGAACACAGAAACTCTGAATTGTACACTTCTAAGGTCTGTGCTTTTCATTACCCTTTGCCTTGATGTGAGAGGATGAATGTTCAAAGAAAGAAATCCCACTTTACATTGAACCTCCTCCAAAGACTGATGGACTGAGTGGAACGTTAGTGATTATGGAGCCTATTGGTAGCTCCTTAGTAGCCATTCCTTGCCCTCCTCTGGGTCCCAGGTGAAACCTTTCGGAATGTATTAAGCAGATCACTGACTTCTACGAACCAACGGTACAGATTTCCCCAGTTTGTTGCATGTAGCACATCTGTTGAAGGTTTCCATAATGTATTTGAAAAATATCTTGATTTGTGATTTCCTTTGTTCCGTTAGTATAAAAACTCATGAAACTGTTGCTGTATTGGAACATGGAAATTGGGATAACCTAAGTTCATGCTTCTGGATCATTATCACAGTTTTCCTCCAGAATAAACTATTTCTTATCACCTTTTAAGAAGAAAGCTTTGTTTCTTTTTTTCTTTTTTTGAGTTAGCAGTCAGTTACTACAGAAAGACAAAGAAATACTTTTTGCACATATGATCATTGGCTGAGTCACTCTGTATTCGAAATTCTTTCATAATGATTGTGTAATGGGCACTCCTTGAGCAAAAGCCAAGGGTCATGACACAGCCATTGAATGAGGAATCAGCCCAGTGCTTTCTGTCTCAGGTGCCCTTGACCTAATGTTTTAGACTTCAACCGAGTGAACACAAAGTAACACAACAATGATCCCATATAGAGAGCAAATGAGAGTTCTACATAGCTCTCAAAGATGGGGGATGCCTTTTCCCAAGACCTTGGGTTGAGAAAGTCTGCCCTACTAAGCTTAGGGTATGGGGGTCATAAATCCTTGAACAAATTCTGCTCAAGTTCTGCCAATAAGAAGGAAGTCGGTGTACATCTTACGTTGTTGTGACAAATACCTGAGCTAGACAACTTGAAGGAGGAATGACTTATATTGGCTTGTGAGATTTCAGAGATTACATAGTTTGGTCTTCTGGGTCAGCTCCACTGTTTCTGTACTTGTGGTGAGGCAGAATGTCTCAGTAGAATGAGGCAGAGGAGTAGAGCTGCTCTCCTCTTGGTAGATAGGAAGAACCCACCAGGGACATAGTATATCTCCCCAGGACTCAACCCAAGTGACCTACTTTACCTAACTAAGCCTCATCTCCTACTTTCTACCACCTCCCAATACTACCATTATATATGACTCCATCAAGGATTAACCCATTGAAGTCAGAGCAACTCACGATGTAATTTCTTCTCCAAAGTCCCTCTTCTGAACTCTCTTCATGGGGAACCAAGCATTCAACACGTGAGCTCTTTATTGGGGGGAGGAGCACCTCACATCCAAACCATACTTCCTGTAACTGATCCCATTCCCCCCAATTTCATTGCTATTCCCTTCAAGACTTATGTCTAGGTGTAGGTCTAGACCCAGAGTTACCTAAAGCCCCTCAGCACTTGTAATTCCCAGACAAGATTGCCTCTTCTGACAATATGTAAACTTATTCTAGGAGACGGGGAACTTCATGCCTACAGTCTTCTGTGCTGAGAGTTCTTTCTTCTTAGAGGAGTGTGACTGACTCAAGGAAAGGTCGTTATCCTCCCACAGCAGCATGTCTCACTGGGACGACCTATCTCTCTTCCTCGGTGGGAGTCCTTGAGTTTATTAAGGTTAAATTCACACCAGTTGGAGACTTGCCCACTGTCATTACATATCCTGGTCTTTTTCTCCCAGGGAGTGCTTAGGTGACTTTATGAACCTCCTGGACCAAATGAGGATTGTTTCATTCAGGAGCATTGAATGGGTTGCCAAGTAGAGTGCCCAGGTCACCTGAATGATCAATCACAACACCCTAAGACTCTGGAAACCAAAAGGAAACCAAGCTGAACTGCTGAGGGAGGCCCAGGATCTTGGCAGTACAGTGTTTGTATAGGAATCTTTAAAAACTGCTTCGTACCTTCCCTTCTCTAACACTGGCTTTACCTAGTGTGGGAGCCAAGACATTGCTCGTATGTATATTTGGACTGCTTTTTGGTCTTTTTCTGAGACTAGATTTTTGTGGGCTTTGGGTTTCAGGTCACTAAGCACTGTCTTATTTCTGGTTGTCTGAACCGTCTGTATGTGAGCGGCCTGGTTAATAGGGAATGCAGAGGTAAATTGATAGAAAGGTAATTTGAGCCAAGGAATTTGATTGGAAGAAAGAGGGGAGGAAGAGAGAGGAGACAGAGAAAAAGAAAGTTCATTAATCAACACTTCTTTGTAATTATTCGGCACCATCCAGATACACACAAGTAGAAGCTGTAACTTAATTCAGTGTGCAAATATTAATGTATTCCCAAATTCTGAGAGACTTAAGAATTACAAAGAATACTGGGAATTGTTGGATATAGAGGGCATAGTTTACTCCATGTTTGTAAGAGCCCTCTAAAATGTCAAATAAATCATTAATTTCCCCCACTGAGACTACCTTGTCCATGGCTGACTGATTTTATTAGCTATTTTCTCTCATTAAAATGGATGTGCTTTCTGACATATCGCAGTTGAATAATATTGTCTAAAACAATGCTGCCAACAGAACGTTCTGCTATGAAGGAACTGTATTACATCTATATTCACAGCAGTCACAAGTTACATGTGGGCACTGAGTACTGGAAATAGACTGATGTGGCTAAGGAATGGATTCTTTAAATTTATTTCATGTAAATTTAAATACCGTGGGACCAGTGATATAGCTCAGTAGGTAAGGTATCTGCTTTCAACATGGAGACCTGAGTTTGGTCCCTGGAAGCCCACGTGATGGAAGAAACATTTCACCATCTTTGCACCTGATGTATGCATGCATGCATCCTCTCTCACTCTCTCTCTTTCTTTTTTTATGTTTTTTAAAAATTTTTTAACATTTTTTATTATTATTTCCGCTCATACAAACTTAATAGGTAGACCAGTTCCCTCCCCCCCTTCTCCCCCTGAACCCCCTGTTCCCCTTCCCTCCATCCCCATCTCCTTGTCCCCCCCCCCAATTCCCAGAGAGTCCTTTATTGTGTATGCCTAACTCTCCTCTTGGTCTTCCTCTCTGATGATGTACGAGGACCCAGTAGCATTTCCCTGAACCCTTTCTCGTGTTCCCCTTAAGCATAGGAACACTATTGTGGCTGTCAATCCCTTGCCTCCAAGGATCTTGGTGCCTTTAACCGATGCTAGACTTTGTGAGGTCAATAGTGTGTTGGACATTGCGCAGGGCACGCAAAGTCCTATTATGATTGCTTCATCCCTAACTAGTGTGGAGAATCTTCAGATCATTGCTCCTCCCATCCTTTTGCTCTTACAATCTTACCGCCCCCTCTTCCGCAAATGTCCCTGAGCTTCAGGATGGGACTCTCTCTCTCTTTCTAATAAATAAATTTAAATACCACATGGGATATGTGGTTCCTGTATTATTAGACAGCATAGGTCTAGAGTTCACGCCCTCCTATTGCTTTGGTAACATATGAAGGAGGCTTCAAAATGCATAGTATGTGTGATTGTGTGAGTCAGTGTTCCACCTGGTGAGAATGGGTTCTTACTTTCAAGGCTGTGCTGAAATACCTAGAATGAATCCTCCGAGTGACGTGGAGGGATGTGGTGATGGCAGACAAGATGGAATTCCCCTTAAAATTTCTACTACCTCCTCAGGTGAAGCATGACCCTTTCTAACTAAAGATGCATATCCAGGAGACAGTTGAATTTTATGTGACAAGATAGAACAGAAAGAAAAGTTTCCACTGTATAGGAAAGTTATAGGAAAGGCAGAATCTTCTGGTATGCAGTGCTGAAACCTCACTTCCTAAGGTACTGAATCTAGTGATAAGGAAACCAGATCTTATGGTTTGACTGCATCATTTCCAGAAACCTCTTTCTAAGCCCAGGAAGCTGTATCTGCCTCTCTTTAGATTGTGAGTTCTTCTGCAGATTTTTTTTTTTTTTGCCTCTTGCTGTATTCTGCTCAGCTTCTGTGGCCTGAAAATTCAAGATTCCTTCCTCTCTCCCACTACACATTCATCTGATCAAGTCCTGCTGAACCGAGCTCTCAAATGCTATCAAGTGTATCCACTCCTCTTCATCACAGCTCCTGTTGTTCTAGTTTTTTGTTTATTTTGTTTCTCTTCTTTTTTATGTGTGTATGTGTGTGTGTGTGTGAGAGAGAGAGAGAGAGAGAGAGAGAGAGAGAGAGAGAGAGAGAAAGAGAGAGAGTGAGTTTGTATCCAGGTGGACATATGTATGTGGATGTTTATGTATACGTGAATGCACATAAACTGTGTGCAGAGGCCTAAGGGTGGTAGTGGAACTCATCCTTAATTGCTTTTCCAATTTTTGAACCTGGGTCTCTGATTAAATCCAGAGTTCATCTATAGGGTTAGTTTGCCTAGCCACCTTGCTCTGTATTCTTTGCATTCAGAGGAGGCGAGTAGTGTCTGGGGATGTGAACTCTGGTCCTTTTCTTGCAAGGCAAGCGCTTTAACCACTGAGCCATCCCCCTAGTCCTTCATTGTGTTTTGCCTCTTTGAGACAAAACTTGCTGAGCTTCCTGTCTGGAGCATTGCTGTTAGCCCCTATTTCCAGTTCAGCACTTCTTTGACCGGAGTCACTGTATGCAGCTGAGCAGTTAGTGTATGAAACACAGGTATCTGGCCAAAGAGATTTGTAGGGCTGTGTTTAACCTGCATTCCTATTTCTAGTATGTGTCTCTGTGCATTTGAAAAGTGCAATTTTCACAAAAATGCCATAGAATCCTAGTATTAAAATCCTTCAATGACCAGCATATTAGCCACAGGTAGTTATTTAAAAATTAACTGATTATAGTACTATACATTTGTAAGTTCAATTCCTCAGGCATATTAGCCACTTTGCCAGTGCTCGATTGCCACCACAACCAGTGCGTGGTAATGTTGCAAATTTCTACCATTACACTATTGGACTATACTGGGTATTTCCTTCCAAAACAGTCTACTAAATTTGCTAGTGTGAGCAAATTTCAAGGAAATGCAAACGTGTCTTTCTCTTGTTTAAAAGCTTTGACTGTTTCTCACTTCCACCAATAGTGGCTAGCTGGTGATACATCAACATCGTAGGTTGCAAACAGCAGTAAAGATAAAAGAGAACAAAGGAAGCACATTCAGAGTCTTAGTACTGCATTGTGGAAATTTTATTTGAGCTCTATGGTTTTTTTTTTTTTCTTCTCCATGACTGGTGTCAATGAGATATAATGAAAAAAAAATTCTAACTGCACGTGATAAGCAAAAAAGTTTGAAAAATCTGAGGGCATGGGATGTGAATTGGAATTCTTTTACTAGGCATTTTCTGCTCTCTAAACTGACAGCTGGTGAACCCCGTTCTCTCAACCAATGCAGAGCCGCTGGCTGCTTTCATCAAAGACACGAGCTTACTCCCTCCTCCCTCATCGAAGACAGGAGCTTTTTTATTCTCCCCATCTCATCCTTTGCTTTTTCCAGATCATTTCCTTGTACTGCCTGTTCCTCGTTCCCTTTGCCTGGAACTCTGCTCATCATGTAAGTCCCGGATTAGGAAACATCTTGAGGAATCCCACCCGTAAAGAATACTCCAGGGAGGGCTGAGTGCCCTTCTTTGACCTTTCATAGCATCATAAGACATCTGTTTACAGGGTTATAATATCATGATTTATTTAGTGGCTCGTTTCCGGCACTATAGTAAATTATTCCAACGCAAATCGCTCCTTATTTATTTTTGCATTTCAAGCTGAAGCAAGGATCTGGAACAAATTAAGCATTCACTGAATAACTATTCAAAGAATGCACGGAAAATGAAGGGCAAGCACATCAACTGCACTGACACCCAGACGCGCGATGCACCCTCGGACCACCAGAGGGCGCCGGCGCGGGTGGCCCCGTGCGCAGGCGCGCTGAAGGGAGGCCGCGGCGGCGGTCCGGGCCGCGGCCGGGGGAAGTGAATGGTTTTACCCAGAGGGCCGTGCGCCGCCTTTCTCCGCTGGCACCGGGCGCGCCTGCCAGCTCCTCCCCGGCCATGGCGTTCACGTTCGCGGCCTTCTGCTACATGCTGGCACTGCTGCTCACCGCCGCGCTCATCTTCTTCGCCATCTGGCACGTGAGTAACCGGGGCCGGGAGCAGCAGGGCGAGGTGGCCGGCGCAGCTTCTGGGGGCTCCGGGCCCGCGGCTGCGCGGGGTGGGCGCGCGCGGGAGGCTGGGGCGGGCGGCGCGGGCCGCGGGCGCGGGGCGTGCAGGCGCGCGGGGCCGGGCGGGTCCTGCACGAAGCCCCGCGTGCGCCCCGGGGCCTGGCGGGCGGCGCTCGGCTGCTCGGGACAGCCGGCGTGGCGAGGCGGTGGGGCCGGGCCCCGCCGTGCAGCGCCGCTCCCCGGGTCGCGGAGGATGATACCCGGTGCGCACCCGGCCGCGGTCCGGAGCGTGAAGTTTTCCGAATTGTTCCTAAAGATGGCTTTGTAAGGCTTCGCAGGGCACGGCCCCCATCACATAGTTGCAACCCACCTTAGCAGAATCTCCAACTCTCTAGCGCGCAGCCCGCGCCTTTCTAGTAGAACCCAGGGAGTTCGGATTCCCGGTCCCTGGCGAACTTTGGTGCAGGTTGGATCGATTTCTTCTTGGCTGCATCTCGGGGTTTTCTCCCCCGAAATCATACTTTGACCGCAGGTGTTTCTCCAGAGGCAGCTTTCCAAACCACCTCCGTAAGCTGGGCAGCTTCACTTAGTAGAGGGCGTTTTCCTTGATATTGATGTTAAGAATTGAGCTCCTCTTGGCCAGTTCAGTTCCTGTTAGGCGAATCTTTGCAGAGTTGGAGCACGACCTCACTGGGTGGGCCCTGCAAGGAACCAGCCGCACATTCTCTCTGGCCGGTCTACTAGAGATCACAAAAAGATTTGTTTCTCTACCACACGGTTAGCAACGAGAGCGCGCTGTGGAAATGAGTCTTCCTTAAAAATGCATGTCTTTGTTTCTGCCCTCCCAATAGTCCAGTATCTTCTGCAATGTTGATCTCAGTTTGAACGATGGAACACGGTCCGCCGCATGTAAATTTTAAGTCAGATTTATTCACAATCGGATAGATTTTTTTTTCACTGAAATCTAAGGGGCCAGTGTGATAAAATGGCAGCAGTACAATGTAACACAGAAGTCTCAAAAGTAGAGCGATGTAGCAAGTTCTTTTATTAAGCGCTGTGATTGAACTTATTTTAGCGTTGCCTGCTTGGGAGGAGGGAAGGCTAGTTAGTGTAGGCTATTCACTGCGTCCGAAATATCTGCTACGGTAAAACGCCCGGCAGAAGGAACAAGTGAGAGTGCCGTTTGGTGGGAGAGCAATATGGTAATATGGTTTATAGACTAGTCCCATCTGAATCAGAAAGTGTCTGCTAAGTTACTTTCTACGTAATGGTGCTCCCCCACCCCATGGCGTAGATTCATAAAAGAGAACTGGAGGAATGCTTTCCCCCCACATTTGTTTGGTTGTTATTTTTGACTTAAGGAAAACCTGAAATGCACTTTTTTCATTTGAAAAGAATGTGTCTGGAGCAAGTAGGAAAGTTTAAGTTCTGTTACAGAATTTTAAAAAATTGTACCAGAAGGATCAGTGGAGAGCTTTTATGCTTAGGGATTTCTTAGTTCAAAGCATTGCTGCATCCTTTTAGAAATAATTCCAAGTAAATATCTATTTTTAATTTTTCTGTTATCTACTTAAATTTTAGTTAATTTTCTTAGTCTATGTATCTTTTAGAAGGCTCATCTTCAGATTTTTAGGCTAAATTCCAAAAATCCTGTTTATACTAATTTTTATGTTGCAGATTTTTTTTTGTGATAATCTTCTCTGTCAGACCTAACCATTTGCTTGATGCTCCGTGTAGAGTTGGAAGTGTAGATGGTTTGAAAGGTAAAAATGGAGAAGGCATTCACTTCGAGGCATTTATCAAGTTTAAAGGTATCCTGAATTGTGTGCTTTGGCAGCTTTAGAGATTTAAATCTGCTTTATTGTTTTTAGGAGTTCCATGGATAATTTTGTATTTTTGTTCTGCTGCACAGCTGTGAAAAGAATGAAAGGCACCGAATTAAGAATCTTCTCAGAAGAGTTTTGAAAACTACTGGATAGTAATCTAGTAGAAACCCTGTCAGCAATTTACCAGAAACTTTCTAAAAGTTATTTGAAAGAAAATGATGAATCAAAAAGTTAGTTTTGGGCTGAGGATGTGGCTCAGTTGGCAGAGCGCCTAGCATTCGTGAGGCTCTAGGTTCAGTCCCCAGCACAGCGTAAGCTGGGTGTGGTAGTGAGTGCATGCCTGTGATCACAGCACTTTGGGTTTTGGAGGCAAGAAGAAGGATCAGGGGTTCAGGTTTTTCTACATGAGGCCTTGTCTCAAAAAAAAAAAAAAAGAGTATTAAAGATAAGTTTTGGGTTTATTTGTTGTTAAGTTGGATCTTGTTATAAGCAAGTAATTGCAGTATTCCAGTTATGGTCTTTGTTCTGATATTTTTCACTTTAGCATAGGGGTGTATGACAGCTATTGTGATGTAGCCGAGGAGTAATATCCCTAACTAGGACTGAAACATGGCTCAGGCGTGAAAGTGTTTGCCACGCGTGGCTCATTCCCACAAGGAGGAAGGAGAGAACTGACTCCCAAGAAATGAACTCTATATGCACGCTGTGGCATATTATATGGGCATACATACATGCCCCAAATAAAATGTTAGAAAAATAATATCCATGGCTAATGGAATTATTTTCTTCCAACTACATATTAATACTTTTTAACCATGTTAGAGATCATTGGCAAAGGAAAATCCTTTTTGCTGAGTTCTGTATATTTAAAATCTTTAGCCTAGTGCTTTCCCCCTCCCATGTTTAACTTCTGCTGTTCAGCAAATATTTATCGAACACTTGGTTATATTCTAGTTGTTATTTCATATTTTAGACATGGTGCATAGTAAGGTGCACAGTGGAGTCTTTGCTTTCCTGGATTTTAATTATTTTTATAGTTAATTTGTTACAGGTTGATGAATTTTCTTTAATTCTAGGAATTAAGAAGAAAAATCTTTTTATAAAATGGAAGACTAAACAGTGAAATGAGCACATTAAAAGTTGGAACTGTATCATTGAGTAGGACTAGCTGACATCTGAAGATGTGGGTCACCAGAGGAAAGTTAGGTTCAGGTCTACACTTGGGTAGCCAGTGTCACTAAAATAGCTCCCCCACAAAATGGTGTAACACCCCATTTTGATTTCTAGTACATTTTGACTTTGAAGTTCTAGGTAACGCTATCAAGAGCTTAATGTTCAAACCATATCCTTCTAGAAACATGGAATGGAATACTAGAAGTAGTGTTTGGGAATAAACTGCATTGTTCTTGTCCATCTCCAGTGTCCCAGAGTACTATGTTAAGTTAAGTACTAGAGTACTAGAAGTTATCAGGAGGGCTTCCTGAGGCACGGGGTCCTTCCAGGGTCCCCTCACCCCCAAGTCCTGTATGGCCTACTCACTGGCAAACAGACCTGCATGTAAATACCATATTCCAGAGTGAGAGATGCCATACCCTGATATTACAGATGTGGCAAATCAGATAAGAAAGCTGCCCCAAAGAAAAACCTACAGGAAGAGTGGGACAGGAAGAGGGGTTTTTAGGATAAGGAAAAATTTGTGTAAATTGTCATGTAGGTGGTGAAAGCTCATTTCAAGTAGAGAAAATAATTTGAACAGAAGCATTGGGAAAATCTAAGACTAGAAACCTTAGTGGTGTTTTTAGTTCTTTAAGTCAAATTTAGAGTCTCCTTAATGTTCTTAACATGTTTGAGTTTACTGTAAGTCAGCACCTGAAATGTTGGTATGTTTTTAATCTGTTCAGTAATTTTTTGCTCTGGTAAACTTGTTGTTGCTTTTTTGCTTAAAGCGAATGGTCCTAATTGTTGTAATTTTATTTTAGATTATAGCATTCGATGAGCTGAAGACTGATTACAAGAATCCTATAGACCAGTGTAATACCCTGAATCCCGTAAGTTATAATACAGGATTTATCTTTAGATTGTTAAAATATATTTGCTTTTAACTTGCTATAATTTGAAAGTGGTCAGTGTTCCCAGTAGCATGACCTATTTGTAGGTTTTGAAGTAGGCAGAATAAAGAGAATACTCTTCTTTCCTGTCATGCTTGACTATTATTAATCTGCTGGTGATCTTGTCAGCTGTCATACTAACATTCTTTCAATCTGCTTTTTACATTGTCGGCCAAAGACAGTTGAAAAGGTCAAAAAGATTAAAAGAGTCAAAATTGCACTAAAGGTGTGTACTGCAAGTTGAATGTTTTAATGCTACGTTCATCTTGGGGAGGGCTAGGGCATTTGTATGTGTACTTTTCTGTTCAGTGTGCTTGTACATATGCCTGTTAAGGTTTATGCTTTCATGAAACTCCATATTTTATGCAAATGTTTGCTTGCTGGTCCAGTCAAGTGGGGAAAGCTGTTAAATGCTTATGCATTTTTTTTATGTTATAGCCATAGGCACATCTATATTAAATTATTTGGTGCTGTATTTGAAAGTTGGCCAACATAAAGTGACTTTAAGTGTGGACATTATTGTCAGGCTGTGACTTACCTTGAGGTAGTATGCAAATGGAGTGGACTTTGTGTGTGGACTCACCTGCCATATCTAGCTTTATCTGAGGTTATTCAGTAAGCTGATGTTTACTGTGATGCTATCTGTTAGTCCTAAGGTGCCAGAATTTCGTATAGAATAGACATGGTTATCCTTAGTATATTGTATCTACATCAAATTTCTAAAACAAGCCTGCCTTACCCTGAGTTGTGATGGATTTGTTGGTAACATGACTCCATTTTGCAAACAGTTGGAGATAGATGATATTTTGCTTTATGAAGGTTCCTTAGTAGTAGGTTTGAATTTTACTGGTTGCTTAGAAAAGCTGCTTGTGATAATGTAGTAGGGGAAACAGAAAATAGCAAGGTACCCTAAATATTACTAAATTATTAAATTACTCAATTACTAAATATTTACTAATTAAAAATATTACTAAAATACTAAATTACTAAAATATACAAATAGAATTTGTATAGTCTTTAATTGTATAAAACTAATGCACTAGCATGCTACAGCATCTTTGAAGTTGGTCTGCAGATGGTGTAGTTTTCCTGGTAGATGTGAATGATGGGATTTCCATCCTTCTTTGATGTAGATGTAAGTCGTTTGAATTTACTCGTTGTTTCTCTGCTCTTAGGAAGCAAAACCTAAGATGAATCTGCTTTCTGGCTGGAAAGTAGTACATTTGGATTGTAAAATCTGCACCTTAGCTGTTACCACCGTTATTTTCCGTCTGAATTCTGCGTCCTTTGACATTTTGTTATTTCAAATAACCAAATGATGAGTGTAGTAGCTGAGATCCAATGAGTGTATCCCTGGATGCCAGGCTCTGCAGTAGTAAGCGTGTTCCCTGGAGTTTTTCTGTTCGTTTCTCAAGAGCCCCAAGAGGCAGGTGTATTGCCGTTCTCATGACTTGTCTGAACTGTTTTGTGAAGTTGAACACTTTGCCAGTTGTGGCGGAGGCTGGAATTTGAGCCCGGCCAGCCTCGTTTGATATCTCCAGCTCTCATGGTTTCCTGACTGTAACTTGTAGAAGGACTAATTCCATCTTAGCATCTAGTATTTGATCACTTGCTTTTCCTAATGGAAAGAAATTCATACTGAGAAAAGACATGCGCTTGGGATTTCCTGCTGCTCCAGGGGTTCAGAGACCATTTTATAGCAGTATGAGTTCCTTTTTGGATAGGGTGCCGATAATTGGCTGAACAGCAGTGCATCTGACAGTTTTCCCTATTTAAATTTGTTTTGACAGTTCTGCCAAAGTATGGGGGAAGACAAATGTTATTTCTAAAAATGTGAATTTTAACAAGCGATTATAGTTTTGCATGTTTAAATACTAATCATTTCAGCCATGTTCACATGAGGTATTTTTTTCCGAATACTAAGTTTTGTGTGAGCTTTGGTTCCTCAATAGAATGATTTTTCTAGTTCTCAGTGTGAAACTTTGAAGATTGTTTGAAGAGGTCTGATTTTTGTGAGAGAGATAAAATAAATGTTCCTGGACTCCTTTCAAGAAGATAAGAAAAATTTGCTTCTTGTAGAAGTTGCCTTTATTAAAGTTATCTTTATTAACACTTTCGTTAATATTGTGTAAGACAGTGGGGTCATGTGATCTCAAGATAGTTCGCTTCTATCTCAGTCTATAAGGGTAGGGTGACACTTGATAAGAGACTTTGCATTGTTAGGTATGGTTGGCTTTAGAGGGCTGAGAGAGGCTTGCTAGCTTTTGGAGAGATATCCTATAATTTAAACTGGTGCTACAAAGACTTGCCTGCCCCATTATTTTTCTTGATTTGTTCTGCTATAGTTATTAAATTTCAAGGAAGTTCTGTGGACAGTTTCTTACTGAAATAAATTAGATCTTAAATGCTAGCTTAAATGTTCCTTTTTATCTACAAGTTATATATATATATATTATAAATGAATAAAAAGTTTATCTTGGCATATTGCATAATTTTGTAGAAAATACTTGGTTACTGGATTAGATTAGTTGGTTTTACTAGGATTCTATTAAAAATATATTTAAAAGTTCATGTTAGGCTTGGAGATGTGGCTCAATGGCACGGTGCTTTGCTTAGAATATATGAAGCTCTGGGCTTGATTCCCAGCATGGATTGGTGGGGTGGGGTTTTAATTTTGTAGCTTTCAGTTTGGAGACTGTGGTTTGGGAGTGTACTAGAAAAAGGGCTACAGAGTGTGGCATGGCTTCCTCTTGGGAAAGACTATACTCAGATGATTTTAACCTGGTGGAAAAGAATTTGCTATAAATGGTTTTGATATTTTATTTAGCACTCATTAGGCTGACCTCTTTAGGATGAGAAAAAAAGTGACTTAAAACATTACATGGTGATTTTAAAAGATGCATTTTGATTGAATTAATTTTTCCTTACTTAATACTACTAGCTGTCAAAAGGCTAATTTTCTTTTTGAGTTCTGAGGTTCTACAGATCTTCAGCATGTAGCTTTGGTAGTCAAATGTAAAGGAGCCCAAAGGCCATGTAAATAATGAGAACTCTGGAACCTGGAAATTTCTTTCATGGTTGAGAATTCAATCTTTTCCCTCCTACATTGCAGAAAGTACGTTGTTCGCATTGTGCATATTAGTGTTCTTCCCCTAATTGTGCTGAGATTATTGGCTGGTTGGCTTTCCATTGAAAAATTTGTGGTAAAGTGATGTGATTTGCTAAATATTGTACATGTAGCATTCCTGGTTTCATTAACTTAATACTAACGTAAACTTCTAAGGGGGAATTTGTTTTGTGGATTTTTTTTTAATTGCATGTTACTAGGTATTTCATTTTTGTATTTTTATTGTTGAAGGATGAAAATAAAAAAAGCATTCTCATTGATTAGCAAGTAACTGAGCAATTTGGGTGGTAACTTTGTATAGTTTTTACTGTTAGAGTTGTAAATTTCAATTCTTATCTAGTGAAACATGATATCCTGTGGTCAGTTTGCTTGTATTCCTGTGTTAAAAAACTGAATGTGGAAATAACACTCAGTAGCCTCTTTCATTTCTGATTCTGAGAAAGCAGTGATTGTTTTTGTTGTTATGGAAATTTGTTTGCCACCTGCTTTCCAGATAAGCAGTTGAGAAGCCAAGGCGTTTGGATAACGGCTTGTATTTTTCTTCCAGCTTGTACTTCCAGAGTACCTCATCCATGCTTTCTTCTGTGTCATGTTTCTTTGTGCAGCAGAGTGGCTTACACTGGGTCTCAATATGCCCCTTTTGGCATATCATATTTGGAGGTAATACTTAGATAAACTTTACATATTTATGTTAATTACATTTTAATTTTATTCTGGCTGATGTGGTTATCATGTATACTGTTTACTTGAATGAAAAATGAGAATTAGCATTTATTGTGAAAGGCCAAGTGGGTAAACAAATAGCTTATAAAATTTCTGAGAGAGGAGTCATGGAGAAAGGAAGGAGGGCGTAGAGGAGATGGCGCTTCCAGAAGTCAGTCCTCTCCTTCATTAGGGCCCTGAGGATCAAATGCAGGTCTAGATTTGTATACAGGCTCCTTGATAACGAACCATCTAGCTGGCCCTAGCAAATAACATTCATTGTCTTTTACGGAGCTTATTTCATTAATTTTAAGCAATTTTTTGAAAAGATGTAAAAAAATGTGTGATGTACTGATACACATGAGTGTAAAGTGTACAGCTAAATGAGTCTGTGTGTGTACCTGTGAATCACTGAAGAGAAAGATGTGTAGTGTACACTAAATGAACGTATACAGAGTCACCACACTGTGTAAGGTGTGTATGTAAAGTACACAGCTAAACAAACACATGTGCCAGCAGGTAAACCTGTGAATCACCACATGGAGCAAGTGCTGTGTGTCACCAGCAACTCCCAGAGGATTCTCTTGTGTCCCATCTCAGCTAGTTATCTCCTACACCTCCCCAAACTACATTCTTACAGACTCAGATTAGTTTCGTGGACCTTTAAATTTCATATAAGTCAAAATGTATGGTATGTGTCCTCCATGCTTAATTTATTCTTTAAAACCATTTGGCTAAGGCTGGTGAGATGGCTCAGAAGTTAAAGCCTTTGTTTTGCAAACAAAAGAATCAGAGTTTGTACCCTCAAATCCATTCTAAAAACAAACAAACAAAAAAAGTCAGGTGGATGTGGCAGTGACTTCCAGTTCTGGCCCTGGGAGGTGGAGCCTGAAAAATCCCAGAGCAGAGCATTAAGAAGATGAAGCAATCCAGGATGATTCCTGATGTCATCCTTTGACCTCCACAGTCATCATGGATACATGTACACATGCATGTATACACACACACACACACACACACACACACACACACACACTGCACGGCTCAAGTTAGAATTAAGAGGATTTTTTTTGTTGTAAATAAATATGTCAAAATCATTAATCTCAGTTTAGGGAATATACATAAAAATGTTTTGGTGTAAAGTGGAACTGTGGAACTGAATGAAACTTTTCAGAAAAAATGTACTCATTCAACTGAGAAAGAAAGGCTAAGTTGGATGTGGGGAGTGTGAACATTAGAACTTGAGGTGATGGATTCTAAAGTCTAAAATTATGTTGAGGTAAAAGTTTAAAGAAAACACCTGCTTTATTTTTATAGTCACTCCTCTTTTTCTTGAATTTTGGAAGTGCATAGACTTCATTCTTCTCATGTCTAGTTTTAAGGTTAAGATGATGAAAGTTCGGCTTCCGTACCTGGAACACCTCTCACTGGCATGTGCTAGAGAAGAAAAACCTTTCCTGCCTGAAGGTTGCTTCCTTTCCATGTGACTAATGAGCTGTGTTTATTCTAGGTATATGAGTCGACCTGTGATGAGTGGGCCAGGACTCTACGACCCGACGACCATCATGAATGCAGATATTCTAGCATACTGTCAGAAAGAAGGATGGTGCAAATTAGCTTTTTACCTTCTAGCGTTTTTTTACTACCTATATGGGTAAGTTTGAAGCATCAACTGAAAGTGCAATTTGGCTCTGCTGCTCGAGAAGTTTATTAGTTGAAGTCTACTTGAAGACTAGCTCTGTATTTTGAATGGGAAAAGTGGTTGTAGCAGGGCACACCAGAAAATTCCCACACGGTCATGGAAACATGGGCTGCACATCAGGGTATCAGATGGCATGAAGCCAGGGCAGGAAGATTGGTCAGGGTGCTGCTTCCTGAGAACACAGACACAGTAAGCTGGTAAAGAAATCCTTGGGGCTGGGGAGAGCAAGCACTCTGTTTAAAACTCTTGGTGTAGCATCTACCACAGAGGTTCCTGTCTCAAAACACTTCCTGTTCAGTACCCTGTAGAGCAAGTTCTTCCTAACAAAAAGCAACAATATTCAATGAAATTGTTGAAATAATTAGTTTCGATCTCTTTGTTACTTTTGAAAACTTGCAGTGTTGTCTTATAAGCTTCTTTTCGTATGTGTCTGAACATAAACTAAACTGTTTCAGAAAAGGGTAAATGAGACTTAGGGAAATGTATTATTATCTGCCATGAGGTTGTAACTGTAAAATGAGTGACTTCCATGCCTGTGTAACTGTTGCTCAAGATGAGGTCAGTGCATGGGTTCTGAACTGTGAGATTATTCCAGTATACATCCTCATTTCTTGCTGACTTCAGTTTTTTTAAACTTTTGTAACTAACTTCTGGGATGCTTCTGGCATGTAGCACTTTAAACCTACTTTTCTGAAAGAGAAGAATGGCTGAGTGAATGGTTGGAGAGAGGTAGTTGTGGGCAAGTGCTCAGCAGGGAACAGAGCACTAGGCATTTGTTGTGTTCTACAGTAGTCCATCAGGTGGGACCAACTCTGCTTTAGCTCGAGCCAGAACGTGCTTTCTGAACCGTGCTTTGTGCCTTTCTTCATCGTTGAATGCAGAATTGCCCTTGGAGCTTTGGAGCATAAACTAAGTGCCACACTTTGTTGTTATAGGCCACTAGAGAAAAGCTGAGTGACAGGCTGAGATTATAATGTAGCTCACTTGTCCATTCCCTGTCCTTCCCATGAGACCAGTAGCAGCACCTGCTTCTAAGGACTGTGGGAGGATTGACAGGAAGGACCTAACAGGGTCAGGATACAGAGAGAGACTGGAGATGTCCCCTCCTCCTAGTAGATGCCACATTCCGAGTCCCCCACTGAGCTGTCAGCCTCAACCGTGAGTTCTGCTTGCTGATCTAGAGAGAAAATGAGGGACCGTTCAGCACATCTAGTGCTGAGCCGCAGCCTTTGTCAGGCAAAAGTCCATAAATGAACATTTAGGTCACACTTCAAACTTGTCATTGGTCTTTTCGTTTCTGTGAAGCTGTGATACAAACAAGCTAGTTTACTGTGTATAGCAGTTTCAACTTTTTTGTGCCTTAGTTTTTATGACTAAGAGTGTTTGAATTAACAGCTTTTCTCTTCTTTTCAGCATGATCTATGTTTTGGTGAGCTCTTAGAACAACACAGAAGAATCCATCCAGTTAAGTGCATGCAAAAAGCCACCAAATGAAGGGATTCTATCCAGCAAGATCCTGTTTCCAAGAGTAGCCTATGGAATCTGATGAGTTACTTTAAAAAATGACTCCTTATTTTTTAAATGTTTCCACAGTTTTTGCTTGTGGAAGGACTGTTTTCATATGTTATACTTGGATAAAGAATTTAAATGGAATTACGTATAATTTAATATAAAATGATTGCCTCTGGTTGACAGGCTTGCACTTGCACTCCTGAAGGAACAGCTCTAATCCTCCAAGTGATCGTGCTAGTCGCTGGAAGCTTCGTCAGTAGGAACTTGTAGGGCCTGTTTTGGTTTATTGCAGCGCCATCTAAGTATAAATTAGCTGTAGAGGTCAGGTGCTTCTGGTGAGCTGAAATGTATCTGACTTGTGGGAAACTTCATAGATTTCCTGTTTATCCTTGTAGATGAGTACATATGGATACATTACAAAAGTAAGAAAGTGGGATTTTTTTTTCCTGTCGACTTGAATATTTTCCCTGTATATTGCATGAATGAGAGGTTTCCCATGTTTCCATCAGAGTAATACACTTGCTTTAATTCTTAAGCATAAGTGAACATGATATAAAAATATATTCTGAATTACTTGTAAAGAATGCATTTAAAGCTATTTTAAATGTGTTTTTATTTGTAAGACAATAACTTACTAAAAAATTGGTTTCATTATGCTTACTTTTTAAATCTGGTGGCAAAGGTATTCTTAAGAATTTGCAAGTACTTCAGATTTCAGAACTGAGTGAGAGAATTGTATAACCTCCCCGCTGTTCCTTTAGTGCAACAAAATAAAAGTCTGAAATTAAGATTCATTTTCAGTGCATTGTTTTAAAAATTACATATAGTTATTTCTCATACTCAATCCATAATAAAAGACATTGTCAATTAAAGAGTAATTATTACATTGTGGGTTTTTCTAAAATACCACTCCTGATCTTAAAGTGAAGCCTTTTTGATGCCCAGACATGTTGCCAGTGTTGTCATTTGGGCAGCTTCTTAGCTGTGGGCAGGGTCCCTTCTCTCACCAGACAGAAAGTCACTGGGGCATGTGAGTATACTCTCCAGGACCCCCATTCTTTTTTTTTCTGTTTGGAAACAGCTAGTTCTAAGGTAAAATGATTTGTAAATTTGACTTTTCCTGCTGCTTGTGATGCAGGTAATTTGTAGTTTGCATGCTTTCATAAGCATTCTTCTACTTTAGGATGAGGATCAAGGCAAGTGAAATACTGTATATTTCTTGACTTAAAAATCAAAGAAGAAAAAGTAATCTGTAGACATTCATGGAATGGCGTAGGGAGTTTATGTTTGATCTGGTGGAGATTTACTGTAAGATGTTCTATTAGTTGGTAACTTATTCTTTCTGAAAGAATCCTTCCCTGGCTTGGGGAAAGATGTTGCCGTCTGAGGACTGGGTGATCAGGGTAAGTAGAAGAAGGACTGAAGGACAAGAAGAGAGCAGAGGGTCAGGCAAGTTTCACAGCCAGAATGCTTTCAAGACCATGTACTTTGCAGTGTGAGAGAGCATGTGGGAATTGACTTCAAATTGTGCAGGAAATGATTGAGCACTCATTAGGCACTAGATATGCATGCTGAGAGTGACAAAACGAGTCATTCCCTTTTTAACCCTTCCTGCTGTCACGCTCCCTCCTCATTTGCCTTTCTTGTTCACAAGTGCTATAGATCGTGAGAGACCTGGTCAAATTTACATTTCCTGGGACTTTATATTAATATATCTGTTGGAGCTTTATGAACCTTTGCTCTTTCTAGACACTAGAATTTTTAAGATAGGTCCTTTTAATCTCCTTTTAATCTTCTCCAGAACTGATGAAATGTTTATTGGTTGGAAGACATGTTCTCATGTTTCCAAGGTTAGAAACAGTCTTCAGCTGTGAGGTTAACCCACATGGGTGTTGGGTTAGAATTGGAAGGTTTGGATATTTGAATACACTCATGCTTGCCTGTTTCTTTTCAGTGTTTTTTAAAATTACACTGCTTTTTGAGAGAAAGCAGAAACAAAATACCTGGGAGAATCCTACTAGTTCTTTCTTGCTCTGAATTTGGTTTGTTCCCCCATAAGATTCTCTTTGGAACGACCTTAGCCACACTTCTCTTACTTCTGAAGGTTTACTGAGACATAGTTAGCTTGATGTACAATCTCCAGCTCATGGCAAGTGCTCACATTGCAGCAACAACTGTTTGTTTTTTTTAATGTGTTTGACATTACATGCTTATCTTATCTTTACCAGTTCTGTAGTCCTCAGAAGGCATTTCCCCTTCTGTGTATTTTATTGTATCTGGTGTACTCTGCAGTTACATTTATAACAGTAGCTCTTTTGCTATGTGTACTATGAATTCTCGCAAATTAAAACTTTTGTAACTGTTTGCTTTAGTACTTATTCTGTTGAGCAATACCATATCATGCCAGTGAGCCCCTCAAGTACTGAGATGTAGGGGTGGAAGTTACTGAATTCTAAATGTTAATAATGATGTCTGACAGTTTTAAGCTTCACTGATACCCCCATTCCAAAGTACAGGATAGCTTAGTTTCAGGCTGTACAAGCAGCAAAATTTGCTTGAAGTGTGAGTTATTTTTAAGGGGAAGGAAGTGGAATAGTGTTAACCCATTGTTTACATATGCTTGAGTATTAATGAAGTTTCACCAGGTATATTGTGAATTATTATCGTCCTAGAGTCACATTTAGATGTTTGGGTGTCAGTATCACAGGCAAACAAACAGCCTGTGTTACAACTCGGAGACCAGCTAATACTGACCTCCTAACACTTTTTTAAGATATGTCTAACTGCATAGGAAGGAAACAAAATTGTTACGTGCTTTGGCAAAATACTTTCCTTTGTGTAACACTTTGCCAATGGTATGTTTATAGTTTTTCTGGAGTGTTATTGCTAGGGAACAACTAACGGTCTGTGTGTAGGGTGAGATTTCATTTTAGATGTGAATAGAATGAACGTCATCAACCCCATTAGATCTCTGTTAGAAAGTATATGTATCTTCAGTGTTATGTAATGTCCACAGACATACAGCTTAGTAAGCAGTTGTATAGTTTAATTGCAAATCAGAAATCTTAACAAAAATATTCTAAAACAATATTCATTTTAGAGGAAAAAGACAAACCTTGTCTAATATTATTTATACAAGTATTCATTTTCATCCTTTTTGGAAACTTAATACTTTTAAACTCTTTTGCTCAAACCAGTCGTTGATGTATGGAAAAAGTCTCTGGTATTAGAAATCTAGCTTAGGAGATGATTCTGACCAAATGCTCCAGTGTGCCAGGAGTTCAGTTTCTAGATATATTGACTGGCTTCTTCTAGTTCACTCAGATTAAAATTCAGAGTTCTCAAACTGTGCAAAATGAGTACACACTATTGCTTGTTCTGTTTGCTTTGGAAGTAGTGCTAACCATGAGGCGACGGATCTCATGGCACAGTGAGGGCTCTGCCTGCCGTGTATTCGTGGTCTTAATCCACATGGTAGAAGATGTGCACATCTTGACATACAGATGAAAGGATGGCATCTCCTATTTCAATTTTATTGTATATTTTTTCTAAACATTTAAATTTTTTTGGTTTTTATGTTTATGTATTCTGGAGAAGGTAAATTTCTTAAATGGATTGATAACTAGGTAGAACTTAAAAACCTAAGAAAAAAAATAAAGTGTAGTTTGCTATCTTTATGGTTGTTAACATCCAGGCTTGATGGTGCTGTCCCGCGGTCCAAAGAGAAATGCCTTTAGTAGTCCTGTCTTACTCCTTAGAGTTTGAATATTTTGCTTTTGTATAGTTAATAAAGACTATCTCAAATACATCTTGTCTAGTTTATGGGTGATGGTTCAGCCTGTACTAGTTTTAAATGTAGCCATCTCTGGCATATACCAGTCCTTTAGTCTGTCTGCTTTGCTCTTACTGCCTCCAGTTTGGGCAGAGAAAATACTAGAAGGGTTGGCATCACATATTAAACAATAAGTATATTTCAGCAGCAATACCTTGTGTTTCTCTGTATGGAACAATTAATGTTTTCTATGTATTTGGTATTAAAATAAACAAGCATTTTGAATATAGAAGCCTAATAGGCATTTAATTAGAAATTGAGAGGTATGCTTTGAAGATCCAATTAATTACTAAGGGATTTTCTCTCCATTTCCCCAAGTACTCAAAAATAAGCTCCATATTTCTATGGAAGAAAGCAAACCTAAGATTTGCTAATGTCTTGGGCTAGCTGAAAAAGTGCTTGCTTTGCCATCCTTAGTACCAACATGAAAAAACCAGGTATGTGAGGAGGTAGAGACAGGCAGACCCCTGAGGCTTGGTCCAAAACTAGATGGATGGCTTATGAAGAGCCATCTTGAGGTTGACCTCTGGCATCTCTACACATGTTCACCTGCATATACATAAACATGCACATACAAAAAAAGATTTACTAATGGCAATTTCAATGACTGCCTAAACTTTTAACAGATACTGTGATTTTAAAACTGCATTTAGTTGTAATACCAAAACCATAAGGCTAACCTATTTTTGCAGCCTTTACTTCATCCCAAAAGTCATAGCTAGGGTTTTTTTTTTTTTTTTTTTTTTTTTTTTAATCGGAGATTTAAAAAAAAAAAACAATCCTTGGGTTAAGGATTAAATAATAGCAATATGTGAGTCTACTCAATATTTTCACAAAATCTTCAATTGTAGAAGGTGTATAAGAAAACTAGAGTATCAATTTTATATTATGGAATGTACTGGTAATACGAAGTTTCTAAATAGCACCCCAATTATATTGGAGTATTCCTTGGTGGTTCTTCAGCACTAAGAATAAGACAAAGGAAGTCTTTGAATCCTTTCACTGAGTTTTGATGCTTAAAACTCCATCATTTGTAGAAGTGCCAGCGAGTCTGCACCCTGGGGTAGTGGCCATATGGCCACTGGTGAACCTTTGTGGTTACCAGATGTTGAGAGCCAGGGGCTCCTGCAAGTGGTGCTCCTGTGATAGCTGGTGAAACAGGTAGCTTTGACCTGGTTGACCCTTGTTTCTAGCCCAAATGTTTACTCTGTAGCTCAAAGTAGACTCTCAAGACAAGTTTTCGTAGTCCAGGGTGAGAGAAGGAGTTGGAAATTGCTAATATGTACCTAAAATAATAGAGTAAATGTAAAAAAAAAAAAAAAACCAAAAAACTTGAATCCATCTTGTTTTGGGGCGAATGAAAATGGTGTGAGAACAAAACTTTTTTTTTTTCCCCTGAACTATTGAACTCAGTTTGAAAAAGTCCCAGCAGATGGCTGAATAACCCATTAGAACCAGTCCAGGGTTGTGAAGGAGGCAGGCAACTAGACACTAATACAATTAATTTACAATTCTGTAAGTCTGTGAAGGGGAAAAAACCAGGAGAATTTCAAGGGGAGGAGGGTTAAGAGTTGCATAAAGTATGGGCACACATACAAATACTTCTGACTTATCACTTTGCCAACATTTAGTTACCAATAGTACAGTGAAGCAAAGTGCATACACTAATATGCAAGTTTCCACCTTTGTTCAGTGTTACCCTTAGGTACCATGATGCAGGGCACTTCTTCCTATTCTTTACTCTGAGGTGAACAAGAACCACTTTCATAATACAAACTTTAGGAATGTCTGTCTGCATATACACATTTACAATGTCATGGCACTGGTAGTAGCTTTGTTTGAATACAAACTATGCTGAGAGAACTTTTAGTTTCAGACATGGTGGTATATTTGAAATTCTTCATTATCTTGACACAGATCTTGACAGTGAATCTCTTGATGACAGATGTGCAGCTAGATTGTCCCGGAACTCATGAAGATAATTATATTGCTGAAAGAAGTAAAGATACATTGAGGTGCACTGTAGAAAACTTACCTGATAAGACCCCAAACTAGCAGGAATCAAGAATCAGAAGCTTTGCTAATAGTCGTATCTGGACATTTAACCAGTAGAAGAGAAGGAGAAAGGAAGACTGCAAAACAGCTGCATTTTTGAGAGCAGAGAAACTGTAAAAAGTAAAGAGTAAAAACCTTGTGTCCTTGAACCCATCTGGGAAGCGAAGCATTCCCAGGCATCTGAAGTTTACGATTCAGCTGTACCATCCTATGGCACAGAAATACTCATGCTGAGTACAGTAGCAGATCTCCCGAGAGTAAAATGGAAACTTTATGTTTTTCATTGTTTTGTTTGAAATTCATTGGGCTTCTGCAGATGTGAGTTATTTAAATGTAAAATTAAATAAATAGAGGGGCTAGGGTCTCAGTTTGGACCCCTAGATTCTACCTAAGTACTGGATGGGCGTGACCACCCGCCTGTGACTCAGCCCTGGAAGGTGGAGGCTGACTAGCCAGACTAGCCTTAATGGTGTGTTCTGGCTTTTCTGAATGACTCACGCTCACGAGTAAGGCGAGGATGGTTCTTGGTATCCTTGGGCCTCCACATGCAAGTGCACAAGTGTTTATGTTACGAGCATGTACCTCCTCCCCCGCTCCCACACACATACAAAATGGGAAAATAAGGGCTGGGGAGATGGTTCAGTAAGTAAAGATGCCTGAGTGCAGATCGGGTGACTTGAGTTTGATCCCCAGAGCCTACGTCATGGAAGGAGACAGCTGATTCCACAAGTTGTCCTCTGACCTCCATATGTACACAGCGACATAGGTGTGCTTCTTGTCTTGGTCTCTCAAAACCAGGTATATGTGAATGATGGCATGCTTTGGAATTTCATCCTGCTCCCCTTGAGAGGCCACTGACCGCAGGAGACAACAGCCCAGTGCTTACCTTGATGGTTTGTATTGCTCCAGAGCCCCTGATGTCTCGTAAGGTGTCTATGGCTTGCTGCGGCGATACTGTGTCAGACAGGTATAGGAGAAGACATGCGGCTACTGAGAACATGACAGAAAAGTAATAAGATTATTCAAACTGGTTTATTTTTGTTGCTAAGAGAAGAGAGACATGGTATTTAATTAGATTGGTATTGTTGTGGGAGTCTCAGTTTGGTGCAACTCTGGTGTGACATCTCATGGATTTTAATTATTTTTTAAAAAATTTATTTATTTATTGTGTAGGAGTATGCACGCACATGCCATGGCACACAAGAGGAGCAGGTTCTCTGCCCACCTTTACTTGGGATTTCTGCGATCCAACTCAGGTTAATCAGGTTCATGTGGATTTGGTGGTGACCACCCTTCATCTGCTGACCCATCTTATTGGCCTCCCGGTTTATTTATTTATTTTGTTGGTAGCACACTGTAAAGTTAGCATCCGATAACTATGTCTTTTTTAAAGGCAGGCTAAGTTGGCCTTGAACTCACATAACCAAGGTTGTTCTCATGTACCCGATCCTTCTGCCTCCATCTACAGAGGAGATGGGGTGAAAGGCCTATGTCCTGACTTTGGTTTTTATCTTTGTGCCACCCAAGGGTACTATTTGGGATTGTGTCAGTATTATCGATTCTTTAAAACGAGACCATTAGAAAAAACACAAAGATGCGAAACCAATATTTGAAAAGATTCCCGCACAACCTTTCTAGGGGACCCCTAGTTTAAAGTCTTAAATAAATCCTTTGAGTTAGCAAATTCACATTGTACTTTCATTTTAATATCAAGTGGGATGGTCCAGAAACAGAAGTTTGTCTACTTTGAAGTAAAAAATGAATAATTAAATATACTTCTTACCAAGACAAGACCTTCCAAGTCCTCCATAGCAGCTGAAAGAGAAATAGTTTTGTTTGAGGTTTGTGCGTTTCCATTCTATCCCCACTTAACTATTGTACTAACGCCTAATGCAGCACCTCACACAGAGAGCTTAGCATGGCCGAGTGGATCACCTAAAAGAGGACACTTGGGTATTGGGAGGTATTCTGAACACCTAAGAGCCAAGGGAGGCAGGAACTCCCTGTTGATATTCATACTCTAAGATGTAGGGCAGAGCTTGTTCTTAAACAGGCTATTCTTACTGGTTACTGTCGTGTCTTTTCGACAGGATCTGAGTGTTTATGGAACAAATGCTAACCACACAATAACCCTGCATGAATCTCAAAAGCCTACAGAGGAATAGGCCAGAAGATTAGAACAGGCGTGAAGGCTGCCCATACCCTTTTCTAGATGTGTGAAGCTAGGCTGGCTCTGCCTTCTCATCTATGAAATGAAACCTACCTGAGAGGGTTAACAAGGCAGCAATGATAAAGGAGTTCATGTAGCTCTGTGAACTAGTTTGCCAGAAAACTGAAGATTGATCCTCAAAGCTATAAAACCATTTACTTAAATCACTCTAGAGTCACTTAAAAAGTGTATCATAAGGAAACAAAGATTTGTCTAATACTTTCATTTTATGGGAGCCTGGAACATTTTACCAATGCAAGATCAGCCATCCATCTGTCTTGTGCATTCTCTGTTCCAACATCCGGGCATTTGGTTGCCAGAACTTGCTGAAGCAGGCTTTGTTAAGCCTCACTAAACTCAACTACTTTGACCTCTGGAAAATGGACGATATTTTAAAAATTTGCGAAAACAAAAACAAAAAAATTCAGAATTAGTTTGAGAAATGAACCTAAAAATTGCAAAACTTTTACTAGTTGTACTGATGCTATTGTGCCTGTAGGTAACAAGGAAACCAAGCACAGACAAGTATATCTACTCTGATAATTGGCCATTACCATTGGACTTCCCTCCATAGGAAGTCTGGAAGTTACTGGATGCCAGATGGCTTTTGGGCCTGTATTACCAGTTCTGACAGCTCTACTTCTTGGTGGCCCAATCTCATTTGGCTACATACAGTGTCATGCTGCCAGAGACTTTGGTACGGGTAGATGTGCCCTCAGCCGGGTGAAGTCCCTGTGCTGCCGGTTAAGGAAAATGGGTCGTTTGCCCTTTCACTACCCTAGTGTAGTGCCCCAATACTGCACAACGCTCTGAGTTGTTTGGATACCACTGGCTCAAAACAATGTTTTGTTGTTGATGTTTATTTTTTAAGGATCAAACTATTCAGGTCTCTGTCTTGTTCCAGGAAAGAGCAAAAGACTTAATGCTTTCCTTGATATGAGCAGTCCTCCTTTGCTGTCATCTAACTTCTGGCAGAGCGTCCTGTGTTCTTACTTTGATCTTTCTCAAGCTCTTCTCATTCCCCACTTACTTGACAAGCCATTTATTTTTGTTTTAAACATATCAGCAGCTTGTGTTTTTATAGCCAATTAACAGTAAGTCCTACTTCATTCTGACAGAAAATTAATATCAAAAAATTCATATAATTAAATGTAATTTCCCAATTTTTTGTGTGTATATGTGTGTGTATCAGAGAGCACTGTGTACCAGTGGAGGCCTAAGGCCTCCTGGATTATGTGTACTTTTTTTTTGTTTTGCTCTGGTATTTCCCAGGCTCTGCCTTCCAGAGCCACAAGTGCAGGCCACTGCATTTTCTACCTGGCATTTTTAACGTGGTATCTGGGATCCGAACTCAGGTCCTTCTGCTTTTTGAGGCAGTCTTAACCCCTGAGCCATCTCTCCCAGCCCATAATTTTCTCCCTCTTTTTTTTTTTTTTAACTTTCTTTTTATGGTGTGGCCAAGTCTGTCTACCCTTGGTGTTGGCGTGGTCTCTACTGCCAAGCTGGACAAGAAACTGAATCGAATATCCTGAACCAAAATTGAACTCCTTGTTCTCTAAAGTTCTTCAGTGGTGGATTTATCAGCAAGGACCAAAAGAAACTGTACAGAGTTGCTTGGTTGAGGGTAAGGGAGGTTAACACTACTCTTTAAAAGAGAACACAAAAGACAGATGTTGTAGACAGCATGGCAGGTTGTGAGAGATGTGGGGAGGGGTGGGTGAGTGGTCAAAGGGGTGAACCCTTCAAAAAATCACTCTGTAGGGGTCATAATTTGAGCAGTTCATAATTTTCAAATCTTGTATATATTTTTCTTTTCCTATTTTTATGTGTGTATATGCTACTCCTGTGTGTGTGTGTGTGTGTGTGTGTGTGTGTGTGTGTGTGTGTGTGCACATGTACAGAAGAAGCATGTGAAGGCCCACAGTTGGGCAGGAAACCATCTCATTCTTCTTGAGACAAGGTCTCTAAGCAAAGTCAGAGGTCATGGGTAGGGCTACTCCGGCTATCCAGTTCTAGGGATTCTCACAAAGGCCGGATCACCATGTCCACCTGGCATTGTATGTGGGCTCTGGGGAGCTAGAGTCTGGTCCTTTCGCTTGTGTGGCAAGTACTTTAACCACTGAGCTATCTCCTCAGCCCTATTTTTAAAAACGGTTGTTGTCTTTAAGACCCCCCCCACCACCATGTGAAGCTTTTTTTGGTGAGTTCTGGGTATCAAACTAGGGCCAGCCATCACACTTGAGTGGCAGGCACTTTACCAACTGAACCATTTCCACAGCCCTTCCAAGCCACATTTTAAAAGATTGTTTATTGCTTAGCAGTTTTGTTTTTGCTGTGACGTTTGGAAGAAAAACAAAACTGGCTTCATTGCTAAAAGCAACTGAGAAACTGTAACAATAATGTCTCCACACTGAACTTGTGGAGATAAGGAAAATTATTATAAATCTGCAAATATACTTATCAATCCCCAAAGTTATTTAACAGATAGGAACCAAAACTATTTCTAGTATTATTGTCTTGTTTTTCAGATAGAATCTTGAGTGCTCACAGAAGACGTTAACCACACAATAGCCCTACATGTGTCTCGGGTGTACAGAGGCCTGTGCCTCAGGTCTCTAATCCCAAAAGAGCAGGTAGCTAATACCGGAGCAGTGTGAAAAGTCATCTCCACCGGCACGCTACTCGCGGCGTGTCTGGGGAAGAGCAGGACGTACTGTATCAAGGTCTTCCGGCTGCTTGTGAGACAGACGGCCAGCTCCTCCATGATTTCATAGCAGTTGCCTATATCAGGAGTCCCTCCATCTGGAATGGGATGGTGATGAGTGACAATTCCATACTGTTGATAGAGGTCCAGAAGGTTTGGGACTCTGTATTTTAACAGTTCCCCTCTGGTGCAGAAAACAAATATGTCTTGTATTCCACAGTTCTTTAGTTCTTCTGCCAACAGACCAAGACACACACAGGCACACACACAGAAAATGGGACAAATATAAACATGGTCAATATAAGATTAGGCTTACGTTTCTTCAGTCAAACTAATAACAAGTGAAAATTTGTAAATCTGATGTTTCTGTTGAGAACATCTGAATCAACAAGCAATTAGGATTGAACATGATTGACTAGTAACTCAGAATGCTTTGGGCTGAATTTCAAGGGGGGTTAATTCTATTGGTGTTCTTCCATAATTTTTTTTTTGGCAATAAATACTATCCTCAAAATCAAAAAATTCCTCATTCTTAAAAATAAATTCTTGAGGTTTGATAATACATTTTCAGTTGTTTTCATCAAATTAGCTATGTTTGAAACTTTGTCATTTTGCTGTTCATTTACATGAAATCTCCAAATAGTGCTTGTCTTTCTCATCTGCGCTGCACACCATCATATGTTCACTTTCATGGACTAGTTCTCTAGAAAATAAGACAATAACCATATGTACCTATATGGCTCAGCTGTATTCACTGTAATGGCATGAACAAGAACCATTACTCCTGAGATCCATACATGGGAAGCTCCCTGCGCAATTTTCACTCTGGATTATTTACTTCAAAAGAAATGATTCTGGCAGACCGATGCCTCACCACCCCAACCAGCACAATTGTCTATGGAAGTACAGGGGCCTTTAAAGTTCAAAGGTGCTAGACCAGACTGAGATGTGCTATAAGTACAAAATGTGCACTTGATTCTCAAGATAAACAAAACACACAAAGCAAACTCAATAATTTGCCATTATCACGTTTTCTCTCCTATGCAGAGATGTGACTTAAGTAGCCTTTAAAAAATATTTATTTAGCGTGTGTGTGTGTGTGTGTGTGTGTGTGTGTGTGTGTGTATGTGTGTCTATCAGAAGGTACTGTGAGTCCCTGTGGAGGACCAAGAGTGACTTCGGGAATCATCCTGGATTGCTTCTACCTCCTTTTTGCTTTGCTCTGTGATTTCCCAGGATCCACCCATGCACCCATGAGGGTCTGAACTGCAGGCAGATGCCATTTCCACCTGGCATTTTTATGTAGGGCCTGGGAACTGAGCTCAGGACCGTTTGTTTGTAAGGCAGAATCTTAACCTCTGAGCCATCTCTCCAGCCTCTTCTTCCAAAACTAGAAGACTACCAGAAGGGGTAATTAATCAACTTTTTGGAAGAGACACTATCTTCTCTCTCTCTATATATGTGCATGCTGTTTTTTTTAAACGTGCGACCTTGGAGTTGAACTCAGGACCTTGTACTTGTGAGGCAGAGGCAAAGGCAGAGTCTTAACCCCTGAGCTATCTCTCCAGCCCAAATATAGTCTTATGTGTGAGACCACTGTGGAAACAAGGGAGGGTAAGGGAGTGAATGTGAGCAAGGCATGATACTTTATATATAGGAAAATGCCATAATGAATCCCATTAATTTGTACACTAAAAATTAATAAAAGTGAAAGATAGTAATTTGATTTATACTTAAAAGCTAGTGAAATGATACTATTTAGTATCTTTTAGACAAATAAAGACTATTTGTGGAATGGAGAGATGGTTCAAGGGTTAAGATTCTGCCTTGAAAGCAGAAGGTCCTGAGTTCAGTTCTCAGGTCCCACATAAAAATGCCAGGCATAAACAGCAGTGGCCTGCACTGGAAAATCTCAGAGTGAAGCAAAAAGGAAGTAGAAGCAATCCAGGATGATTCCCAAAAACACCTTTGGGCTACTACAGAGACACATAATGCCCTCTGATACACACAGGTGTATGCATGCACTAAAAAACTAAAAAACGGGTGTGTGTATGCATGCATGTAGGGATTGAAGTCTGTTAGGTGCCTTTCACAATCTTCTCTTCACCTTATTTTGCAGCAATCTTCCTGCCTCTGCCTCCCATGGGTTGGGGTTAGACATGAGCCACCACACCCAGCTTTATCTGACTTTTTAAATGTGATAAGCAGAAAACATACTTGCAGGTATAGAGTCCATTTGCAGAAATATGACCGCCCCCCCCCCTTTATTTTTTAGCCAGGGTCTTTCCATGTAGCACAGGTTGGTCTGAATCTGAACTCCTCTGACCTAGGCTTCCTGACAGTTGACGTTACTGGCTGGTAAAGGCACACCCTGCTTGAACAGCTTACTTTTGGTAAAACTATTATGTTTTTGTATTTGAAAAGGTTTCATCTGTTATGAACAAACCTAACCATTTTTAGAAGAATTAACCTACTGTTCACCTCCTGTGATTTTCAGATTCTTCTTGAAAGTTCTTAGGATGTCCCACAGTGGCTGCTATAGGGGTGCTGTGGGTTTTCCCTATCAAACGTTTTGACATGTTTTATAACCTGGCTTCCAAACAAAGTTGCATTGAAAAAAAAAGTTCATTAAAAAACTGGAAACTTCCTTTATAGAATGAATGAATAAGGACTATCAAATGCATAGGGAATTATACAGTGTGTAAAATCCTGAATAAATGATTTTGATTGTATTTGCTAACTCACATATTCCCCAAGTGGAAATTTCTCACTACGATAGCTATGCTGAAAGCTGAAAATCTTCATAAATACTGCAAGTGTCAATTCAAGAATTAAGGTCTTTTCATGTTTTTATAGATAAGAAATAAGAGTGTGTCCACCAGCTAATATGCCAAAGCAAGCAGAGAAAAGTCTGTAATGGTCAGAATCAAGCAGCATGTGGATCTTCATTTTCAGTATCCTAAGGATCTCCCTGTGAGCAGTAGGCTTAAAATCCTCTTGAAGAAGCAGAACAAAACATTTTGAAAGTTCACATTTGTTAGCATCATAGAGTATGTGAATTCCAAACTGGGGCAGACTGTCAGTGTTGTGTGAGCATCCTTGGTATGGAATACGTATGTGGACTTACTCTCCCAACCCTATCCCCCCAGCTTGCTGGCTTTCTACATTCAACTTGGGCATATTACTACCATGTCAGCTCAGCATGAACATGTTGGACATGTAGGCAGTGCAAGATGGCAGTTTTCAATCTGCCTAGGCTTTCCCGTGAACAGATGCATTTGATTGCTCGATGCAGTTTATAATCACAGCAGCCAGGGGAGAGCAGAAGCACATTCAGACAATGATAAACTCATTTAAAACTGGAAACTTCTTGATAAGCTTATAATCTGCAATGTCAGAAATCTGTTCCCTTGAACAATTTTTTTTAAGTACTAGTGGAGTTTTCTTATAGTATACCTACCTGTGTCTTTGTGAATATTTCGTCTAACATCTTTAAATTTACAACCTATAAATAAGTAAATAAAAAAGTCAGTTTTAGGTCATATATAACAGAGCATATTTGAACACATTTAGACTTGCATTAGAAAGTCATTCCACCTGATTGTCTTCTTGGGTGTGTGTGTTCCTGTAAATAGGGGCACATGTACAGAGCTCAGGGGTCACACTCGGGTATTGGTCTTTGCATCCCACCCTGTTTAAGGTAGGTTTACTGCTGTACACCAGGCCCATGAGCTTCCTGGGGTGCTCCTGTCTCTACCTTTGCCATACCATGACCAGCTGGGTCCCCAGGCTTGCAGGGAAAGCTCTTTACCTACTGAGCATCTCCCCAATCCCACATTTTTATGTTTTAATTCCATTTTGATGTGTATGTTAATTTCTTTGACTCTTAGAAACATAAAACTCAGGAACTCATAGGTCCCAGTTGAAGGAACTCCTAATGCAGGATTCTTTTTTTTTTAAATTTTTTCCACTCATGCAATCTTGATAGGTACCCCATTCCCCTCCCTCCCTACACCCTTCCCTGGATCCCCTTATTCCCTACCCCCTATTCCCTTCCTTTCCTCCTTCCTTCCCTTTCTCCCAGTGGGGGCCCCCCATTCCTGGAGCATCCTTTACTGTGCATGTCAAACTTCCCTCTGGGTCCTCCTCTCTGATGAGGTGTAAGGACTCAGTAGCATTGCCTAGAGCTCTTTCTTGTATTCCCCTTTAGTACAGGAACACTATTGTGACTGTTAATCCCTTGTCTCTAAGGATCCTAGTGGTAATGCAGGATTCTTTAGTTTCTATTACAAGTTCCTGTCTGTAGTGCTAACCTTATATGTATCCCAGGCTTTGAGTTTATCAAATTAGACAAATCAGAAATGTAGCCCGAATACAGACCTGGAAGGACAAATCTTTAGTCCATCATGAGGCTTCCAAAAGTGAGTTTCCCAAGCTCTGGCCTATGAGATTCTCTTACTTAGCACAGATGATATATTAGCTGATTAAAAAAAGCATCCCTGAAGATATGAGTAGGAAGGCCATTTAGTGTTACCTACCTGGAAGAGCACATAAACCGAGAAACTGAGAACAATTCACCCGTGACAGAGGTAGCCTGCGAAGAAAGATTGATCGAGTTTAGCTTTTAAAAAGCTATGTGGAAACAGTTCAATCAACCAAGAGTGACTATTATAGAGTGAGGGTGTTTTAAAGTTGTATAAAAGTCACAAAACACCAATTCCTATTTAAATAGATGAGGCACAGAAAGGCTAGAATGATAGAAAGTTTGAAAAAATTAAAAAAAAAAAAAGAACTTAAACACTTACATACTTCATTGAAATTTAAGGCTTATAACTATAAGTTACTTTATATTTACCTTAAAGGTCTTGATTTCTAGATCCTCAACAGAATACTATCAGATGATCATTCTGATCTGAATTTCCAAAATTCAAAGTACCCTCAAATCAGAAACTTTCTGAGTACCAATGTGATTCTCAAAAAGTTTTGGATTTGGGAGCATTTTGGATATCAGATTAGATATTGAGCCTGCAATAATCATACCTCAATTTACTGAAAAAGCACCATCTCAGGATTCCATTTTAAACACTCATTTTATATTACTATTTTAAGTTTGTTTTGGTAGAATTGACTTATAAATGTAATTTTATATGCTAAAACTATAGGCTACCCGTTTTATGTTGTCAAAGATTTTAATTAAGATTTTAAAAATTGTAAGAGATCTAGTCCAATTTGCAATACTCAGGGTCAGAGGCTCACGTGATCTGCAAAGTCAGGAAGGGATTTCAGAGGAAAGCAGGAGACATCAGAGAACTACTATCTGTGATTCAAAGTTGGATGGGTTTTGAGTTTCAAAAGGAACTTAAAAGGAAAACAAAAGGTAATATTATTTGATGGGAGGACAGAAGAACTTAGTAACTTTACTTTTTATGGAGGGAATGGTGTTTTCTTAAGGGTTACCGTAACTTACTGCTTTTCCAATGCTGGGGATTAACACAGGGCTTTGTACATGACAGTCAAGTACTCTACCAGCCACATCCCCAGCATGATTATTATGTTTGCAGAGACGAGAGAAACCATTTGGCTGTGGGTTGCTGAGTCTGGCATAGTCAACAAGTCATTTGCTAAGACCTGGAAATTGATTTTTGAAGAAGGTTTTTTTTTTTTTTTTTTTGGTTATCAAAAAGGTTAATCTTGGTTGTCAATGTGCCTTGATTAATCAGGAATTAATAAATGCAGCTTTGGGTGTGTCCCAGGCTCTGAAAATAGCCTTTTCTATGTCATTAAACGTAAGCACATTGCATGGTTAGAAAATGTCTTCAAGATTAAAATTCTGGTCAGAAGGAGCTAGAGAGATGGCTCAGGGGGTTAAGACTGTCTTGCAAGCAGAAGGTCCTGAGTTCGGCAGATCCCATGTAAAAATACCAGGCAGAAAGGGTCGTGGCCTGCACTTCCTCTGGTGAGTGGAGCCTGGGAAATCCTAGAGTGAAGCAAGAAGGAGGTAGAAGCAATCCAGGATGATTCCTTAAGTCACCCTTAGACCTCCACAGGGACACACAGTGCCTTCTCATATGCAGCACACACACACATATACACACATACACACACAACGTAAGTAAATAAAATTTTCAAAAGAGATAATTAAAAAATTCTAGTCAGAAGAAAATAATGTTTTCAGCATTAGCTTGCAAATACGATGATGTAACATCACGTTTCAGCTCACCGCCACGTGCTGACATACCATGAAATCTGAATTGGAGTCTGCTCATCTTCAACAGGCTCTTCGTCTGAGGAGTCAAATTCACTTGCTTGTATTGAAATAGGCTTCAAAAGAAGTAAATTATGTTAGAGGACTAAAGAATGTGAGTACATGGTTTCAGCATAGCTGTTCCTATGCTAAAAAGTGATTACTTTTTATCATCCTATTAATCATAGCACTGCAGAGTGGGCAGAGGTGGACCAGGAACCCAAAAAATGTGGCTTCTGGAACTATCTCTGGAAGAACCTCAAATGAGGCATCCAAGTTCATCTTGGATTCTTTCATTCCCTCACATGCACTCTACCTTTAGGGTAGCTGAAGAGACCCAGGGGAAACAGAAAGCATGTACTCTACAGCCAAGAAGGAATCGCTAGTTACGTAGAGCTGCAGAGGGCTTCACAGAGGAAATCATTTAGCTGGGTTCTGAAGAATGAACAAAAGGTTTCTAGGTAGACAGAGATGATGAAGCAGTTCATGCAAAAAGTTCAAGGGCTGAGCCAGTATGGTGACACATGCCTGGAATCTAGCCAAACCGTTTCAAAAGAAAACACAAGACAGTGCATGACATGTGTATGTGTGATATGTGTGTGTTGGGAAGGGGCTTGTGTGCTCAACAGATATGTAGAGAAGCAGAAGAGACAACCCCATACAGCCTAGCAGTTTGGTGGACATTCACTTGAGCTAGCCTCTGCCCATCTTTATCAGTCCCTGCACTAGCAGGATTGAGATGGCCCCCGTCTGCTGACTAGCAGCTGGAATGTAATACCGAAGCTTCCACGCCTCTCAAAAACAAACCCTTTTCCACTCCATAGCTGGAACCACCTGAGTTCCACATAAGAAATGGAAATCGAAATGCCTAGGGGCCTTGGCTTAAAGCTGTGGGCAAGTGAGCCTGCCACATTTTCACCTTTGCCTGACCGGCCAGTCACAGGCAGTGACAGCCAGCCCCGGGCTGTGCAAGGCCAGGAGGGCTGGAAAGCATCCTTGCAGGCAGCAGGTAGACCCAAGGCCTGGCTACTTGTGTTCAGGGGAATCAGTGGAGTCAGGTCGGGAGTGAAGGTCAGCTGATGTCCTCCCTCGCTCCCGAAGGCAGAGATACTCGAGTGAGTCTAACACGTAAGGCTGCCTGGAAGGAACACTTCTGCAGCGGGCTTACCAGAGGACCACCGGCCGCCCACTTCCATTGGATTGTGTGTGCTTGGCTCTGTCTGAACTATCAGAACCCACGGAACCTAAAGGAAACCTGTCAACAGGGTGTCAGCCCTGGGAGTCGCGGCGTCGGCCTCTGGTCGCAATCTATTTTTCCTTTCTTTTTGTTAAAGCGACAAGGTAAAGCTCGCGTGGCCCTTGGCGCCATCTCTCCCAGTCAGGTGCGCAGACGTCCTAACGGGCTCGGCGGTTCTGTTCCCGGGTCCCGGGATGCAGGGCCAAGAGGCACCGGACGGATGGCGGCGGTCGTGATGTCCGCAAAGCTGGACGGCCCGGCCCGGCCCGGCCCCCCGCAGGCCCGAGACCCCCGCCCGCGGTGGGTGACAGCCGCCCGCGGGGTCGCCGCGAGCGCCCGGCTCCGCGTCGCCCTCCGCCTCCGGACCCCGCAGGACGGTTACCGCGCGGATCGCCCCGCCAGCAGCCCCGTCTACCCGCCCACCCCGGGAGCCCGCGTCCCGGGCAGTGCTGGTGCCCGCGGCGCGACTCCGCAGCCCCCCAGCTCGCCCCGGCTTACCGGTTTCATGGCTGGCAGCCGCACGCCGCGACCGGTGCCGCCAGCCCTAGCGGCATCCGCGTCGCGGCCCGGCCCTCCCGCGCTCAGCCCGCCCGTCCGCTCAGCCCATTGGTACAGCCGGCTGGGGGGCGGAGCGAAGCGCTTCCTCGCTACCAATCAGATCTCCGCTCTGCCTCTTGCCCCGCCTCCTTGTGCTCCCCCTGCACGGTTTTGAACTAGTCATTGGTTCCTAGGAGCTCTTTGAAAGTCGCGCGGGAGGAGGACCCTGCGGCGCGTTGATTGGTTGGGGAGCTCCATCCCTCCTCCAGTTGGGAGCAGGGACGGAGCGGGAGGTGGGGCGAAAGGAGCTTGCTGCTCAGCGCCAGTTTTGGCAGCAAAGCTGTTCTCCAAGGGCTGGAGGGCTGAGTGGCACCAGCTTGGGAAGGTTTGCTGGCTCCCTTGCAGTTTTATTTAAGTTAGGTTAATTTTACGGGCGTAGCGATTGGTGCTATTAATGTGAACAACACAACACACAATCGGTCATAACAGTTATACAATGTCATTGAAATATAGGGAAAGACTGAACATACAAACAGCATATTTCATAAGCCTGGCATTTAATGTTCTTTACAGCTTCGTGATGTACATGGATTAATGTATAGATCAGCCTTCCTGGTTCACCAGATACAAATGGTGCAGGGTGGGTCTCCAGTGCAGGTTTCTAGGACGCATCAACTCTCATCTTTTAAAACTTTCTGATTGTTCCCTCTCCCATCTCCAGTCCTCTTTTAGCTGAACATGGAAAGGAAGTCACCTCGGCAGACTTGAGAAAAGGAGAAATTTCATTTCCTTAACTCGTCCATGACAGCACAGAGCTAGGAGGAAAAAAATTCCTTTGTAAAGTAGAGAGGATTAGAGGTGGAAAGTGCATTAGTTAGGGTTGTTCGGCCTAGTAGAATGAGGCGTGTTGTGTGTGACTGTTTCAGGTGTGACATTTGGGAGGAGACACACCTATAAGGAAGTATTTAGTTAAGGTAGGACTCTGGAAAGCCTATAGTGGATCGTCTAATTGCATGATTGGTGTGGAATTAGGTAGTTTTAGGCATCCAGGCTGGGATGGTCTCTGAAGGTCATCCTCCACTGCTGGAATTACCCTGAAGGAACACACTCGTTAGTCTCCCAAGTTCCCCCAACCCTCTGTTCATGAAAGGATATGGAGATTAGTTCTTTATTGTAGAGAAGCCTTATGAGGTTGGGCACAAGACCAACTGGGTTGCAGACCATTGACCAAAAGCTCCAATCGGGTTTGCAGAAACTGGAGCTAGCCGATGAGGAAAACCTACCCCCCACTTGCCTAACCCTAATCCTGTAATTATACCTGACCCTGGCAGTCATCTTTAGCTCCCTTTCCCCTCATGGTACTCCACATCTGGAGTCTGTGAGTTCCTATTTGACTTTTCTCTCACTCTTCATGGATTCTATGCCTGGAGTCCATGAGTTCTCCTTGGCTCTCTTGCCCTTCACAGATTCATGTCTGTGAGCTCCTTTCTTTCCCTCCTCCAATAAACTCTGCCTTAATCCTCTCCACATGTTCTGATTTCAATCTTCAATTCCTGCACACAAAAACCTGGACACATACAGATCCCAGAGGGACTCTGTATCATTTGGCCAACAGAGTCAGAGATCAACTCAGAAAGACCCAGCAGATAGTGAATGGGATCATTCATTGGGTAGATAGAAAAGATGGAGGAAGCTTTTGAACAGTTTTGGCAAGACAGGAAGCTGGAAAGCAAGTGTGCATCATTGTTTCTTGCCCTCTGCTCTTGACTTTGGATGTGACCCTGGTTCCTACTAGTGTGACTTCTTTTACCATGATGAACTGTTGTGTGACACTTTTCCTGGGGAGAAGCCACACAAATGTCTTTCCAACCCCAGAAAGAAATTCAAGGGGAGACCAAAAAGAAAAAAGAAAATGATTACACCGAGGTCCGACTTGAAGAACCAGTGACTTTATTGGGGTTACTTATAGGAGTAGGGGTGAGAGCTACATTCAGGAGCTTGTCAGCTTCAGGAACCCCCTGTACCCCAGAAGTTGTTTAGTTGTTGAGACTGGGGCAAAGTTCAAGATGGCTGCTGTTATGGTTTGAAATGTGTCCCCCACAGTCTCATATGTTTGGGAAGTCATGGCACCTTTGAGAAGTGGAATCTTTTTGAGGAAGGCAGTCACAGGGGGTGGGTCGTGAGGTGGATGAGTCCCACCCGACCTCCTGGAGAAGTCTGTTTTTGTAGCAGCACTCTGGTAGCTCTCAGGCACCAAGATGTTTGCAGTGACCTAGGGCTCCTCCAGCTTCTGCCTGCCAGCCAGCCATGGTACGTCCACCATGAAAGACTGTATCTCCCCTTTACAATTGTAACCTGGATAAATCTCCCTTTCTCCCTTAAATCACTTGACTTGGGGTGTTTTCTCACAATAACAGATAAGAGTAACCATTTCAGCTGTCCAGAAGAAAAGGTGCCATACAACAAATTGTAATCTTGAATCGTGAACCAAGAGAAATCCCTTGTTACTCTGAATTGTTTGGGTTACGTATTTGTTTCAGTAACAGAATTATGAAATCAATGTGTGTGTGTGTTTGCAAGAAATTATCTCCTTTACTATGGACAGTTGGTGAGTTCAAATCTGTTGAGCATCCCAGGAGAGGATTATAGCTCAAATTCAAAGGCAGACTTTTGTAGAGACAGGAAGAATTCAGGTTGCAGATGAATTCTGAAAGCCATTTGTCAAAAAAAATCCCCCTTGCTCGGGAGAGGTCTATCTTCGTTGTACTTGGACCTTCAACTGATTGGATGAGGTCCAACCATACCATGGAAGACAATGTCATGGTTTGAAATGTGTCCTCCACAGTCTCAAGTTTGAGAAGGTCATGACACCTTTGGAAGGTGAAGCCTCGTGGAAGAAAGGTTGTCGCAAGGAGTGGGTCTTGAAGTGGATTAGCCCCACCCTACTTCCTGGAGAGTTTTCACCTACAGTGGGCAGTCTAGCAGCTCTGGGCCTCTCAGCTTGGGTGTGATTTAGCCTGTCTCCAGGCCAGTCGTGCTGCTTCTACCACGAAAGGCTGGGCATCTGGCTTATCCTAGATGACACAAAATTAGCTAACGTAGAGATCTAATTGGATTTTCTTTGATCAGGAAGTCCTTGTAAATCTGTGCTGTCCAATATGGTTGTCATGGTTTGAAATGTGTCCCCCACAGTCTCATGTGTTTGGCAAGGTCATGGCACCTTGAGAGGTGGAGCCTTGCTGGAGGAAGGCAATCACAAGGGGTGGGCCTTGAGGTGGATTAGTCCCACCCTACCTCCAGGAGAAGTTAGCCTTTGCTGCAAGCAGTCTGCAGCTCTCAGCTTCCAAGATGTCTGCGGTGACTTAGCCTCCTCCAGCTTTGGCCAGCCAGCCATGCCACCTCTGCTTTGAGAGATTGTACCTTCCCTCTGGAACCGTAAGCTGAATAAACCTCCCTTTCTCCCTTAAGTTTCTTGATTTTGGGTGTTCTCTCACAGCAATAGTTAAGAGTAACTGTTACAATGGTAAACAAATGATTACTTATCTCCAAAACTAAAGACTGGGCCAGTCAGGTGGCTGAGTAGGTAGAAGCACTTGCTGCCAAGACTGATGATCTGAGAGTGATCTCCACAGCCCACATGTTGGAAGGAGCAAACCAGCTCCTTTAAGTTGTTCCCTTCCTTCTATATATGTGCTGTGCCACATTCATGTGTGTGTAAGTATGTACACACACACACACACACACACACACACACACACACAAAAGAAAAAGAAAGAAATTGTCAGTTAGTAAACTTGAGTTAAAAAAGCAATAAAATCCTAGGAACATTGCTTTACTCTTCTCTTTTAAGGTATCTTTATTTCTTTAGCTGATGTTGCAGAAGAGATATGGGACTGGTTATTACACACCACAAATTTATGACTACTGGCCATGGTACAATGTACAAAGGTCTTAAGTAGGTATATATACTTAGCGTTCTGCCTTATGTCAAAGAATCAGCAAATATTTAAGGGACACCTACCTTCTGATATGCGATTAGGGTTGTGGACTCTTTAAGCCCAGAGGCTGTTTTGAAAACATTTGCATATATTTGAAAGTAAGCCAGGTTGGCCCCGTGTGGAATAGTGAGCTGGGCACAGGGTGACTGTTAGTGTTTGGCTCCCATATGACTCATCTTCAACCCTGCTCTAAAAGGTTAGTGAGGAAGACTGGGCAGGCATATGGGGGGAATAGGGGTTGGGATAGAAGTGTCGGAGAGACTGGCTCTGTTCCCAGGAGGCCGAGAGGAGAGCAGAATGACCAGGAAGTGGGTAGGATGTGGGGACCATGGGATGGAAAGGCTCACATCAGTAGTCCCTGCCCAGCCAGTGGAGAGTCAGATGAGGGTGGGCCCTAGGGATGGAAGCACCTCAGCCAGGTGTTACTGCTGGAAAGGGGGCTTGGCACACAGCCACAAACCCACCAACCCACATCCAGTCCCACTTGTTTACCCATTAGCATGTTAAGGTTGAATCTGAAATGTCCCCCACAGGCTCATAACTTGGACACTTGGTCCTAGAGGGCGGTGCTATTTGGGGAAATTCTGGAAACTTTGGGAGATGGCACCTAACTGGAAGGATTCGGTGCCTGGGAGCAGAGCCATGAGGACTGTTATTCTTTTGTACTTCCTGTGACTGTCGGCATGCTCTTGGTCCTGGTGCAAACTACTCTGCTCAGCCACGCCCACTTCATCTTGATGAACTGAAACATCGGAAACGGTAAGCCTACACCAACAAAAACAAAGCAAAACAAAACACCTCCATCCTTAAGATTTATGTCGGGAAGTTTTGGTCCCATCAATACATAAGAGGCTCATACAGCAGGTTCATATAGTTTTAAGTAAATGAAATATTTTCATCATGGACTTGCTTCTTTCTTTGTATGTATTTATTTATTTGTTTTGAAGGAGAGACAGAAAGAGAAAGAGAGAGAGAAAGAGAAAGATACATATGTGTATACCATATAGCACCAATGGGGGTCAGAGGGCAACTTCTAGAAGATGGCTCTCCTTTCACCATGTTGACTTCTAGGGATTGAACACAGATCACCAAGTTTGCAAGCAGCTGTCTTATCCATTAAACTGTCTTACTGGCCTGTTTGCTTGCTTCTATCCTAATTTCAAGTTCTCAAATTCAAGTTTCATAATCAATTCATCTTTCCTCTTCATTTCCCTCTCCTCCTTGCCTACCACCTCTCAACGTTTGTGGTCATGCATCTCCTGTCAACCTTTGTGTTTGGTCAGGGCCATCTTCCCTGAATTCAGCCTCAGTGCGGATCATGGCCTCTTCCCGGCTGAGTGATTCCTTGTCCTTTGTCCTTGCTGAAGTTCTGCATTTCAATTCTAACATCCAGAAATCCTCGGGTTGCTATTGTGTGCAGATGGCAACAGTTAGATTCATGTCTCTCCACACTGCTGTGATTGGGATAGGACAAGAGAAGGAAAGGAAGGAGAAAAATTGGTTGCTATGGTTTGGATAAGTATTCCCCCCCACCCCACTCCACCCCTGTCACAAAAGGCACATATGTTAAAAGCGTGGTCTCCTGCCTGTGACTCTGTAGGGAGATTGCAAGACCTTTAAGAAGTAGAGTCTGGTAAGAGAATTTCAGTGTAGTGTGCCTTTGTAAGACAGGCAGCAGGTGAAACACATTTGTCTTTAACTGTGTGTATGCTATGCATGTGGAGAAGACTAATGATCTCAAAGAACAATACTTAGTACGAGCTGACATCTTCCAAAAACTTTTTGTGTCAGATACTGTTTCAGATGACTGTCTGCATCTTTTTGTTTGTTTGTTTCCCTTAGTTGCTCAAACAAGTGTGTCAGAAAGGACAAAACACCTCTGCCCAGGTTAACCATCAGTGGGAGCACCTAGAAGCTAAAACACTATACCATCTCTTTAGAGATCAAAGAATATCACATGTTATATGTGGATGAAATTGTGAAAGAATGAATGAATGAATAAATAAATGAAATGGGCTGAAGAGATGGTTTAGCAGTTAAAGTACTTGCTGTGTGAGCAAAAGAATCTGAGTCCAGGTCTCCTAATCCCACATAAAATTCCAAGTTAGTATGGCAGCCCATCTGCAATTCCAGCCTTGGAAGGCAGAGTCTGGGAATCCCTAGAGTAAGCTGTTAGCCAGACTAGCTGCGTTTGCAAACTTTTTTTTTTCTTTTGAGACTGTCTCAAAAGATTCAAGTACAAGAGCAACTGAGGATAATTCAATATCAATCTTTAGTCACCACATGCATGTGTACATGTGAATGTACACCCATACCTGCACTTACACATGTGTGAAATGCATATGATGAACTCTGCACACAGACAGTTGAGAATGGAAAAAAGAAAAGGAAAAGAAATGCATTAGAGGCTCAATGATCAGGGTTTCTACTAAGACACATAGACATTGTTTTAGCCTTATATTTTGTTACTGTGATAAACACATGACCCAAACAATATAGTAGAACAAGGGAAGTTTTATTAGCTTACATTTTCAGGTTCAGTCTATATGGGGGACAGAGATGTGGGAGTCTCTAAGAGCTCACGGACCTCACAACCTGGCTTCTGCAACAACAGCAGCGAAGAGACCCAGTCTTGAACAAGGTGGAAAGCTGAGAAATGACACCCAAATGAGGCAGGTGAGCATAGAAGAACTTAGGAACTTGGGACATTTGACTTGGGCTAAAGTATTTCCTTGCACACTTCTTTATTCATAAGAAGGTCACTTTGTTTAGATACTGGCAATACACTTAGCAGCTTAGGTCCTTTGCCTGCATGGACTATGCAAACACACATCTGTCAAGACAGTGCACCTAGTATCTCAGACCTCTATCTACATCCAGCTTTACACACCTTCCTGTATAGACAATAGAGTAGTGATAAAACTTAGCTTCTATTTACATATATTTTCCAATGTGTCTGACTACAAAGAGTATAGGGTCTGATCTGGCCCAAACTGGTTTTGAATGCATGTATTATAACGCTACAATGCACCCTTAGTAACTTCTTAGGGAAAGCCCTCTATTTACCATCCCATGCCTGTGAGTGAGTCCTGTTTCTGCCTCCCCCTCAGGGATGTACAAGTGCGAGCCACTGTGCCTGGCTTTTGGCATGGGTACTGGGGATCTAAACTCAAGTCCTCATGCCTGAGCAGCAAGCACCACTGTAAGCCATCTCTATAGCCCTCATGCTACATGCCAATTATCATATATAATACTGAATGTAAATATGTCTTTATACAGTTTATGAATGAAAACATCATTGCAATGTATGTATTTTAGGAGTTCATACCTACTTTTTAGACATCACACTCCTGGTGGCCCTTTTATCATAAGGAAGCCACTTCATTTAGATACTGTACCAGTGAGCATCTCCCACTGAAATGGGACAATTAGGACCCAAGTTCCTCAGTTACCACCAACTTGTCTTAAAACTAAAGTCACAATGACCAGATTTGGTGAAAGATTGCTCTGGTTTTTCCTTTAGCTACCATGTTAGCAACATCCAACCTTTTGATGTTGAGTCACGACCTTGTCATATGCAAATGTGTTGGGCCACATTCATAGCCACCCTGGGATGCATAAGGTCAGGACACAGGCTGGACCTGTCTGGGCTGTGTGAAGCTCTTTCCCATTCCTTAAAGGGAGTTCAGTTCAAGGGGTACTCGCGGGTCACCTCCCCTGTACCCTGAAATACAAAAGCAGCTCACTCCTTCTTCCCCGACTTGCAGGTCTTGTGCTTTCCCTTTTTGGAATAATGCTTAACATGTCTCATGTGTCCACTATAGGCTACCCCTCTATATCCAACCTATTGTGCGGGCTGACCATACCTTTTCTGTCACTGTGGAAAATACTGGGATGGACTGTTCCTAGCTCTTGCATCTTTAAGATTCATGGACATTATGATGGAATAAGTCTTTTAAGTTTCACTGACTTTTAAAACCCACAGAGACGGAGGATGTCAGGAGGTCCCATAGTAGCTGTTACCGAAACTCTTCCCTCCCCTCTGACCCATGTCTATGTTACTGAATTCGCTTCACTTATTTAGAAGCTCTCTTCCCTCAGGGTGAGCCACTTCCCGCAGTCCCTGTCCTGTCCTGAACAACCTGCAGGATGAGCTCACCTGGGGCAGCTGTGCCCAGCCTCGCCAGAGCTCTGAAGGGGGCAGGAACATCTGGTTTGGTTTGGATTCGTCCGCCTTAGGACTATCGTGCCTACTTAACTATTCACGACTCTCCGGTTCCCTCTCAGAAGGGTCCTGGTTGGGATGGTTGCCAAGCTCCTTCCAGTCAGTTTAGGCAAGTGTTCTGGGCACAAAACTGTCAACACCATTTGAGCCCAGTTGAAATCCTCCATGGACCGCAGAATTGGAGATCTGCACGGGTCTTTGTCCTTAGCCCTGCAGGCTGGCAGCTCCATGGCTCCCCCTGCAGGCACGGCCCTGCTCAGGTCTTGGGGGCTTGCTTTTCTTGCATCCTAAGTGGAAAGTGCTGGAGGAAGAAAACCTGCTTTGAGACCCATCCGAGCTTAGTCATTGTGTTCCTGGGCACACCCAGCATGCTCTGTTGCCGTTTTCCTCACCTGACAGCTGCTGCGTGGCTGAGACAGCTTATTTCATTCATACCCAGTTCTGAACGGGCCCAACGATCCCTTGCCATGTCCCTACTGCCTCACCTCCCCTGGCTGTGTACCCACAGTCACCAGCTTCAGACAGCCACTGCAGCTTTTCCCACAAGTTCTGCTTTCAACTCACTGTCTTGTCAGTGGACTTGGTGCTTCAAAAGCTGCGTTGTAACCTCCTGTTGCACTGGCCTCTTGGGGTTCCACCTGGAAAGCTCTAGTACAAAAGGAAAAGGCTTTGATGCCAAAAGACTTAGACCTCAGTCGGTCTTCTGAAGTTGGCTTTATGACGTTGGGCACATCATCTCAACACATACCCTGAAATCCCGTCCCCTCTGCAGGATGTGGAATGGAATTTTGACTTGCAATGTGCAGTTTGATTTCTGCAACCAGAGAATTTCCTGGTTTGCCCTGAATCAGTTATCTGAGGCTGGGAAAACCAGATTTCTGATCTTGATGAACTGTGTAACTCAGCTAGGATCTGGGGAGCCCATTTTCTCATCTTTATTTTAGGGGAGAAGATTGACGGGCTCCTGGCACTCACCAGTCGCATTGCACCAAGCCAAGAGAAGGTTTAGGTGTTTAGGTGAGACCACTCCTTGCAGGGCAGTGTAACTGGCATCGTTCTCCATTTTGGCTCATTAGACTTGGAGAAAAAGCATAGGGAAATTTGATTTGTAAATCTCTAGCTTTCAGCAATCCTTGGTTCACTGCAGTTAACCATTTGAAACAGTGAGAAAGTGAATTCAGAATGATTGGGGACGTGTGTTAGAGGCATCCATATTAATGACCTCAAATATGAAACAGACACTAGCAAGGCCATGTAGATGATGGTTCTGTTCTTGGGAGAAAACGAGCTTTCAGAAAACATCTCCTTCCCATGCAGAAATCCCCAGGCAGGTACTCGGATCTGAAGTGAATCAGGCTTACATCTAGTACAACGTATTACAAACATTTTTCAGTGTTCAGAAGTGACTGGCATCCCTGTGGATTTGGCCGATTCCTGGCAATTACGCACTTGGCCACTGGTGTAGATCTGCCTGCCAAATGCCTGGAATCACAACGCATGTCTGAGCTGCGTTCAGTCTGGGAAGGATGTTGTTCCACACTACGCTCCTTCTCAAGATGGCCAAGTCCTGGTGACCGTTCTGTTCTTGAAATCTACTTATCCTGAAACTTGACCAGAAAGGATACAACCCTGTCTCTTATACCTTTCAGCTTCCATAGCCAGTACCTGAGAAACAGTGCATTGATTTCACAGTTCTGGCTGCTGCTTTGTCTAGAAGTCATTTCATCCCAAGTGCCTTAATCAGAGAATCACATTCAAACATCATCTGTTGGGCAGATTATTAGAAAATACTAATTCCTTAAGAGACCATCAAGTCTAGATCCCTGTCCAGATCTCAAACCAAGCAATGGTCTTCTTTGTCTGAAATGCTTATTCAGGTTTATGGAATGAATGCTAGTTGATCTGCTCAGCTGATGTAGCTGGTTTACACTTGTTTGTGTATCAGCACTTAGAGAGTTTGTCAACAGGCATGTATTGTTTTTTTTTTGTTTGTTTGTTTTGTTTGTTATCGGGCATGTATTGTACAGTCATCAGTGCTGGAAAGAAATGACTTAAGGAACTTTAGCAAGGACTGCCATGGAATTTATGAAGAGGATTAGAATATGTTTTTGGAGGCAGGGATTTTGTTCGCTTTGCTTTGCTTTGCTTTGCTTTGCTTTGCTTGTGTGTGTGTGTGTGTGTGTGTGTGTGTGTGTGTGTGTGTACCAGAGAGCACATGTCTATGGAGGTCCAAGGGATTGCTCTGTCTTCTTAGTGCTTTGCTCTGGGGTTTCCCAAGTTCCACCCCAGGGTCAGAAGTGTAGGCATTGTTTTCTATGTGATATCTGGGAGAGGCAGAGGCTTTAACCCCGGAGCCATCTCACTAGCTGATGCAGCAATTTTGTCTGATTTTTAATTATTGATATTTGCTGGCTGAAAGAACTCATGAATGAATGTACATCAGTCCTTCCTTCATTGGGCAGTATATCTACCTGCTCATTCCTTTCCCTTTCTTTCTCTCACTTTTTTATTCAGTTTAGAGAGAGCACTTGCTTTACAGCATAAGGCCCTAGCTTGATCCCTGGTAGGCCAAGACAAGTAAGTATTTAGAAATAGGACGGTTAGCCATGTTCTCTACTAAAGGGGGCAATGGGAAGTGTGCATGGCCACCTTGGCAAAGGCTTTGCTGGCACTTGCCAGTGTTTTCACTTACTCAGCCTCTCTACTTCCTGTGGTCCTCACTGCCCCCTCCAGAAAGCAGCCAGCCCCCTTGCTTCCTTCCCAGCAGGTAGCCTGGCCTTCCCACGCACGACTCTGGAGACAGGACGTGGGTCAGGGATGCTTGCTTTTTTTCCTTTAGTCCACCTGGGTGTCTCTACTGCAAGGCCACGGCCTTTTCTATGGAATCTTCCAGAATTAGCAATTCTTTTTTCTTCTGCCTTTTCTTCACCATTGGCTTCTGCAGAGTCTGTTAGTGTGTAAATCACAATACTAACACAACAAGCAAACAAAAGACACGGAGAAGCCCTCTCATACACCAAGTTACTTTTTCCCCCTCTATGGCCAAGCTTTGCACTCACCACTCCTTTTGGATCGTTTGTGAAATTAAACAAGAAGAATAAACTCTTTCAGAAGGAAACAGAAATCAGAGCATGAGAAAAGTATCTCTTTGACAAAAGCCAGTTTTTTCTTCCTTGCCAGCTAGATTTCTTAGCATTAGAATACAAAACACCAAATCAGCTCATGTTTTGTTTGCAGGGAACTTTCTTTTAGTCAAAAAATCTTTTAGACAAAAAAGTAGAGCTAGTCTTTTGCTGTAAACTTCCTCATCATCCAAGAGGAGCTGTGCATTTGGATTCCTTCCACTTCCTGTTGGAGTTTGTTTAGGAGGGTGGGCTGACAGGAAGGAAGAAATAATAGGTTCTCTGAATTACCAGGAAATTTGCTGAACTGTTTTTTTCTTGAGAGAGAGAGAGAGAGAGTCAGAGGACACTGTGTGTCCCTGTGGAGGACCAAGAGCGACTTCAGGAATCACTCTGGATTGCTTCTACCTCCTTTTTGCTTTGCTCTGGGATTTCCCCGACTCCTCCCACCAGGGCCGGAAGTGCAGGTGGCCCACTGTTTCTGCCTGGCGATTTTTTACATGGGATCTGGGAACTGAACTCAGGACCTTCTGCTTGTGAGACAGAGTCTTAACCCCTGAGCCATCTCTCCAGCCCTGAACATCTTTCTTAAGAAGCATTACTGAAACAAGTGTAAAGAATACACACAAACTCCTGTTTAAGGAGAAAAATTCTAAAGGCTAAGGAGATAGTTCTGTCTGTCAAATGTTTGCTATGGAAACATGAGGACCTGAGTTCAATTTCCACCGTGGTATGTCCTTGTAGTCCCCAAGTTGGAGAGGTGGAGACAGAGGGTAGATCATTGGTCAGCCAATGTAGAGTAATTGACAAGTAGAGTATTGGTAAATCCTAGGACTCTTGTCTTAAAAAAAAAAGATAGTATACGAGGAATGGCACCCAAGATTGATATCTACCTCTACATGACATTCGCACATGTGTAACACACACACACTCTCTTTCTCTCTCTCTCTCTCTCTCACACACACACACACACACACACACAGGAAGTAATTTCTTATATTTAATACTCCCAAATACTTAAATACAATGCAGTGTCTTATTTGACCAAGTGTTGCCATCTACAGCTGACACATCAGAACACTAACCTCTCCCTTACATCCTTCCGACGTGCTCACTGAAGATCAGTCACCCCGCAGATACCTGCCTCGCATCTAGTCAACAGCTCACGTGGTGGTCTCTCTGTGGTATGTCATTACTGTGACAGACCATGTCTTTAACAAATTCTCAAGAAGCATTGTGACCAAGCCTGGTGGTACAGGCCTAAAAGTCCAGTTACTCTGGAAACCAATGCCTGTCTGGGCCGTGGAGGGAATTCAAAGCCAGCCTTGGGAACTTAGATTCTGTTTTCAATATTCAGAAAGGCTGGGGATGTAGCTTAGCGGCTTGGGCTAGCAGGCGCAAGGCCTTCCCCCAATACCAAAGGAGGGCAAAGATCAAGGAAGAAAGAAAAGGGAAATACGGCTTTGCTTCCCATGGCTGTCTTAGTGCTCTTGTGATTTTCACTGCTGGTCAGTTGGTGAGTTTCCCCTCTCTGCCTCTGGTCCACCTGTCTTCTGAGTTTCTGGCCTTGTTTGTAACTGTAATTGCAGAGTCTTTGGGCAGTGAGGCTCAACATGGTCAAGAATGGGAATTTGTCTTCACATTGTATTTATTTTTCACCCATATGGCCAGCTCCACATCCGACAGTCACCTCTCCCCTCTATAGACATAGGAATTCTGCCTTCCAGCTCCTTCACAGTTCCTGTCTCAGCCTCCTCCCACCTCTCTATCTCCATGGCAGCTACCCGCTTTAGTTTACTATATTTGCTCTTTGGAACCCCACCCATGCCTGATTGCTTTTGGCCCTGTGCTTCTTCAGTGCCTTCTCTATGAATGCTTTGATGATGCCAGATGGATCATTTAAAGATGCAAATCTGGGGCCAACATGATGACTAAGGGAGTAAAAGTGCTTGCTGCGTAAGCCTGATCACTTGAAATCAATCCCTGAGGTGGGGATCCAATGCTATAGACTGAACTAGGTGTGCTGGTATAAGTCTGTAACCCCAGCAAGCACTCAGGTGCAGTAGGAGCATGGCATGACCATTTCAAGGCCAGCATGAGCTACAAGGGTGGAAAATACTGTATCTGGGTCCCAAATATGAATATGTGTCTGTGTGTGTGTAGACTATTGCATACATGTGTGTGCATGCATGAACAATGAACTTGTATGGGGAAGCCTGAGGTTGAGGTTGGGAATCATCTATTGTTCTTTTAGTCTATTCCTTGAAGAAGAATCTCTAATCAAACCCAGATCCGACTGATAAAGTTAGTTTTGTTAGCGAACTTGCTTTAGGGATTATAAGTCTCCTCATTTGAAGTTGGAACTGCAGGCAGGCTGTCATACCTGTCTGGCATTTTACGTGGGATTTGGGAATCTGAACTTTGGTTCTTTAGCTTGTGTGGCAAATATTTAACCTACTGAGCCACCTCCCTAGTCTAGAAGTTGAATTTTTATGCTAAGTTGTTATTAAGTAATGAAAACTAATTTTAAAGCAAAAATTTGCTCTTTCTTAAAATGAAAAAGGAAAATACTTTATCTGGGTCCCACATATGACACATGTATGTAAGTCTGCCCGGTTGTTCTCATGTCTTCAGGGATGAGCAGTTGCTGTGGTACCCATGCGGCTGTGCAGTTGCTATGGTACCCACGGGGCTGTGAGGTACTCTGGTGCCCACAGCATCATCCTACCCCATAGAGATGCTTCCAGGCCCTAAACTGTAGCACCCTCAACCTGGTTTCCTGCTGTCACGTCTGCCCTTGCTCCTCATACACTCCGTCTATCCCACTCTACACTCTTCTCCAGAGCATATACCAGACACTGTGAAATATATCCTAACTTGCGAGGAACCCCTTCTAGCCTCATGGTCCTTTCCCTCCCCCTCTCACCATTTCAGGGAGAGTATTTCCTTTGCACTCCAACAAAGTCTGTAGGACTTTCTGTGTATTATTTTCACTGTATGATACCTACACTCTAAGCTCTAAGAATATAAGGTCTATGATTTATTTATCGAATTATCCCCCTTGTATCCATAGTTTGGTGATGCCAACATAGTGGACACTTAATAAATAACTTTCAAGTGAGTAAAATGGATAGAAATTATTTGCCAAGATGTATACTTTCGCAACTCAAGATTCACTTGAATTTTTATAAAAAAATACCAAGATGACATTTTATAGCCAAAAACTTAATATTGTTCCAAGAGTCTCATAAATATCAATGCCTCTTTTGGAAACTATTCAAGCTGCCCATTATGAAATATGCCCTTCAATAATTCATGCTTTGCTGCCGTTCCCTTTACTTGAATCTGGGCTGGCCCAGTCACTTGCTCTTCGACCACTACACAGAGGTTAAATGACAGTGCATGATTTCCAGGCTGAGTCCTCAGAGGTTGTAGAGCTTCTACTTTAGCGTCTTGGAATGCGTGTTCTGGGGACACACACAGCTGTGTGTGCTATGTGCATTCGGGTCTCAGAACAAGGCCAGTGTAGGCCACATATGGACCCATGCTGGGATGGTTCTTGGCTGACAGTGAGCATCAACTTCCATGTTTGGAGAAAGGTGCATGGCATACAGCACCCCCAGCCCCAGAAGTCTCCAAGGTTGTAACGTGATCTCCCAGTCTACCACATGATATCCCTATGTCCATTCAACTGAACTGTTGAGGATAAAATAAAATTATGTTTTAAGCCAAGGAGTTTTACAGCATTTATCAAGCATCAATGAATAGCTGGAACACTTTTGAAGTGAATAAAATATACTTTAAGTTATTGTCAAGAATAGTTTAGATTCTTGCTAGAATTGATCTTGGAAATCTCTGTGATATTATTCACAAATAACTCGCTTGAATTCCTACTCAGTGACTGCTTTTAAATTCGAGCTTCCCTTTAGTTATAGACTACTAATGTATTTATGTATTTATGCTTAAAAATGACAAGCGCCGGGCTGGAGAGGTGGCTCAGCGGTTAAGCCTCTGCCTTGCAGGTGGAAAGTCCTGAGTTCGGATTCTAGATCCCACGAATAGACGCTGGGCAGAAGCGGGGGCGGCCTGTGTTTCTGGTCCTGGTAGCGCAGAGCCTGTGAATCCCGGGGCAGAGTAAACAAGGAGGAGGTGAAGGTGGTCCATGGTGGTTCCTGAATTCGTCCGTGGTTCTACACACACACACACACACACACACACACACGCACGCACACACGCGCGCGCGCGCACACACACACACACACACACACACACACACACACTTGAATAAAATAATAATAAAAAAATAAAAAAAAATGACAAGCGCATACACATCAAATTCTCACACAGTGCATCTATGATGAGGGAAAATAACCATGTAAATTCCAACATTAGCCAATGCATTGTTCATTTTACTAGAATGAAATTGCAGGAGAATATCTATGATCTTCTCTATGAACTAGCCATTCTTCAGTCAAATAATCTATGGCATGTTTTAGCTAATAGCATTAATTTGGCTTCTGCCCATTAGATAGTTCTTCATTTTTTTTTTTTTTGGTTGTCTTCTTTTTCTTTTTTTTTTTTTTTTGAGTTCTTTTTTTTTATTAAAAATTTAATTATACATTTTAAAATTTTTTACCAGTTCCCTCCCTCCCCCCTCCTCCCCCTCCTCTTCCCCCAGTGCCTCCCCCCCAATTCCCAGAGAGTCCTTTATTGTGTACGCCTAACTCTCCACTGGGTCCTCTTTTCCGATGACATATAAGGACCCAGTGGCATTTCCATAAGCCCTTTCTCTTGTTCCCCTTAAGCATAAGATCACTACTATGGCTGTCAATCCCTTGCCTCCAGGGGTCTCGGTGCCCTTAACAGATGCTAGACTTTATGAGGGCAACAGTGCGCTGGACATTGCGCAGGGCATGCAAAGTCCCATTATGATTGCTTTGGCCCCAACTATTGTTGAGAATCTTGCAAATCGTTGCTCCTCCCATCCTTTTGCTCTTACAATCTTACCGCCCCCTCTTCCGCAAATGTCCCTGAGCTCCAGGATGGGGAGAGATTAGGCTGTCCTAGTTCTATGTGATTGATATAGAGTCTCTGAAGTTCTGGATTGTGGTTTGTTGATTTTCTTTTGCAGTTTTGCTGCTCCTGCAATTCCCTTCACTCCATTCTGCTGGGCACTGTATGTCACCCCCTGGCCAGAGACAAAAAGCTGTTAAACTGGAGTCTTGTTGTAATAGCACATTCAAGGGTAGATGTAATAAGAGTAGGAAACCTCACTGAGGGAGGGGTCCATCACCCATTTGCAAAATGATTACTTTTTATCTGCTAGACTATATGCCCTCCCCTTCTGGTGAGATCAGGAAAGAACGTCTGTGAACTTAACCAGGTTTCTCATTACTTACTTGCAGACCTTGATGGAGGCCTATTTTTCTCTGCTGTAACATGGTCTCCTCTCTCCTTGTTTCTGGTGTGGCCCTCCTAACCCATCTCTCTTGTTCATAATCCTTGCAATTACTGTGTTACATAGGTTTACTTTTGAGTGTCTCAATGTGGGCTGGGTGAGTTTGGTACTAGGAGCCACCTATTAGGGAGTACATACGGCGCTTAATTTTCTGGGTTTGGGATACTTCACTTAATATAATTCTTTCTAATGACATCCATTTCCCAGCAAATTCCAGTAATTCATCATTTTTGATGGCTGAGTAGTACTCCATTGTATAGATGTACCACAGTTTCCTTATCCACTCGTCAACTGTTGGACATTTAGGTTGATTCCATGACTTTGCTATTGTAAACAGTGCTGCTATGAACATGGTCGAGCTAGTGCTATCGAGGCGAACCTCTGCTGCATGGGGGGTTATTCCCAAAAGTGGGATAGCAGGGTCATACGGCATTTCAATCTTTAATTTCTTTAAGAATCTCCAGACGGCTCGCCAGAGTGGCTGTATGAGCCTGCATTCCCACCAACAATGTAGGAGAGTTCCCCTCTCTCCACATCCTCTCCAGCATTTGTCGTTGTTTGTATTGTGGATTTTTGCCATCCTGACCGGGGTGAGATGATATCTCAGGGAAGTTTTGATTTGCATTTCCCTGATGGCGAAGGAAGTGGAGCATTTTTTAAGATAATTGTTAGACATTTTAATTTCATCCCTGGTAAAGTTTCTTTGAAGTTCCAGGGCCCATTTTTTAATTGGGCCAGTGTTTTCCTTGGAGTTTAATTTTCTAAGTTCTTTGTGCACTCTGGACAGTAGAGCTCTGTCAGATATGTGGTTAGTGAAGATTTTCTCCCATTCTGTGGGTTGCCTTTGAGCTCGTGTGACAATCTCTTTATTTGAACAGAAGCTCTTTAATTTCACAAGATCCCAACTGTTGAGAGTTGGTAGCAGTGACTGTGCCATTGGATGTCTGTTTAGGAAGTGTTGGCCTAGCCCAATCAGCTCAAGGGAGTTCCCTATCCTTTCAACTATGGTTTTTAAAGTCTCTGGCCTGATATCAAGGTCCTTGATCCATTTGGAATTAAGTCTTGTACATGGTGACAAGTACGGGTCCAGCTTTAATCTTCTGCATGTGGAGATCCAGTTTTGCCAGCACCATTTGTTGAAGATGCTGTTCTTTTTCCATTGGATTCTTTGGGCCCCTTTGTCAAAGACCAAATGGCTGTAACTTTGTGGGCTTATATCTGGGTCTTCAAGCCTTATCCATTGATCTGTGTGTCTATTTTGGAGCCAGTACCAGGCTGTCTTGATAACTATGGATTTGTAGTATAGACTTAGGTTTGGTATGGTAATACCTCCAGCTGTGTTTTTGTTACTCAGGATTGTTTTTGCTATCCTGGGTCTTTTGTGCCTCCATATGAACTTTGAGATTGTTTGGTCAACTTCTTTGAAGAATTGCTTTGGGATTTTGATTGATATAGCATTGAATCTGTATATTGCCTTTGGTAGGATGGTCATTTTTACAATGTTGATTCTGCCAATCCAAGAACAAGGGAGGTCTTTCCACCTTCTGGTGTCTTCTGCAATTTCTTTCTTTAGGGTTTTAAAGTTTTCATTGTAAAGGTCTTTTACCTCCTTAGTTAGGTTTATACCAAGGTATTTCATTTTTTTAGGGGTTATAGTAAATGGCATGGTTTCTCTCAAGGCTTTTTCACTTCTTTCATTCTGGGCATATAGGAAGGCCTCTGATTTTTGCACATTTATTTTGTATCCTGCCACCCTGCTGAACTTCTCAATTAGTTCCAGGAGCTTCCTGGTGGAGTTTTTGGGATCCCTCAGGTATAAGATCATGTCATCTGCAAATAGGGATAGCTTGATTTCTTCCTTGCCGATTTGAATCCCTCTTATGTCCCTTTCTTGTCTTATGGCTTCAGCTAAGACTTCAAGTACAATATTGAATAGAAGTGGTGAGAGTGGACAGCCTTGTCTAGTTCCTGATCGAAGTGGGAATGCTTCCAATTGTTCCCCATTGAGCATAATCCTTGCTGTGGGCTTGTTGTATACAGCTTTTATTATATTGATAAAGGTTCCTTCCATTCCTACTGTCTCTAGCGTTTTGATCATAAAAGGCTGTTGGATCTTGTCAAAAGCTTTTTCTGCATCTATCGAGAGTATCATGTGGTCTTGGACTTTGGACTGGTTTACATGATGAATTACATTTATTGATTTGTGTATGTTGAACCAACCTTGTGTGCCAGGGATGAAGCCTACTTGGTCCCCGTGAATGATCTTTTTGATATGTTTTTGAATCCGATTTGCTAAGACTTTGTTGAGAATCTTTGCATCTGTGTTCATCAGGGAGATCGGCCTATAGTTTTCTTTTTTAAGTGAATCTTTATTAGGTTTTGGGATTAAAACGATATTAGCTTCATAGAAGGAATTTGGTAGTGTTCCTTCCTTTGCTATTTGATGGAACAGTTTAAGGAGTATTGGTGTTATTAACTCCTTAGATGTCTGGTAGAACTCTGTGCTGAATCCATCTGGTCCAGGACATTTTTTGGTGGGAAGATTCGAGATTACTTCCTCAATTTCCTTATATGTTATAGGACTATTTAAATAATTCACAACTTCCTGATTCAATTTAGGTAAGTTGTGTTTACTTAGAAATTCATCCATCTCTTTTGTGTTGTCAAACTTCACAGAGTATAAGTTTTTGAAATATGATGTTATAATTCTCTGGATTTCTTGGGTATCAGTAGTGATAACTCCATGTTCATTTCTAATTTTGTTAATTTGGGTTTTCTCTCTCTTGCTTTTGGTTAGTTTAGCTAGGGGTGTATCAATCTTGTTGATTTTTTCAAAGAACCAGCTTTTTGATTGGTTGATTTTTTCTATCGTTTTCTTAGTCTCGATTTCAGATATTTCTCCCCTTATTTTGCTAATCTCTTCTCTTCTACTGCTTTTGGGATCAGATTGCTCTAGTTTCTCTAAAGCTTTAAGCTGCATTGTTAAGTTGTTTATTTCTGATGTTTCCATTTTTTTGACGTGGGCATTAAGAGCTATGAACTTACCTCTTAGAACAGCTTTCATTGTGTCCCAGAGATTTTGGTAAGTTGTATTTTCGTTATCATTCACTTTCAGGAAATCTTGAATTTCCTTTTTAATTTCTTCCTGAATCCAGTTCTCATTCAGCATCATAGTGTTAAGTTTCCAGGAGTTAGTGTATTTTCTCTTGTTTGATGTGTTGTGGATGTCCAGCTTTAGGCCGTGGTGGTCTGACAGGGCACAGGTTAGAATTTCAACTTTCTTGTATATGTGTAGATTCATTTTGTGGCCCAATATGTGATCTATTTTGGAGAAAGTTCCGTATGCTGCTGAGAAAAATGTGTATTCTTTGGTGCGTGGGTGAAAAGTTCGATAGAGATCTGTGAGGGTCCATTTCTTTCAGGGTTTGATTAAGTTCCAAAGTGTCTCTGTTAAGCTTTTGACCTGTTGATCTATCCCATGTAGAGAGGGCGGTGTTGAAGTCCCCGAGAACTATCGTTTGGGGGTTGATTTCTTGCTTTAGACGCTGTAGGGTTTTCTTAATGAATGTGGAGGGGCCCGTATTGGGTGCATATATGTTCAGTATTGTGAAATCTTCCTGGTGAATTGTACCTGTGACTAAAATGTAGTATCTATCCGTGTCTCTTATAATTTTCTTTGGTTTGAAGTCCACTTTGTCTGATAGCATAATGGCTACCCCTGCCTGTTTTCTGCTTCCATTTGCTTGTAGAATTGTTGACCAGCCTTTTATTTTTAGGGCATGCCTATCTTTTGTGGTGAGATGGGTTTCCTGCAGGCAACAGATTGATGGATTGTGATTTTTAATCCAAATTTGTAATCGGTGTCTCTTGATCGGTGAGTTAATTCCATTAACATTTAGTGTTAAAATGGAGAAACTATTTTTAATTCCAGACATTTATTATGTTTAGTAGTTTTTATAAGTATATTGCTTTGCTTTTAATGGTGTTATACTTGCCTTCTGTTCTCCTGGATATGCCTGTTTTTTTCTTCACGCTTGAGCATCATTTCTAGCATTTTTTGAAGGCCTGGTTTGGTGGCCATGTATCCCTTAAAGTTGTCTTTGTGCTGGAAAATTTTTCTTTCTCCCTCGATCATGACTGATAGTTTTGCAGGGTAAATCAGCCTGGGTTGACATTTTTGCTCATTCAATACTTGAAGTATGTCTCTCCAAGCTCTTCTTGCTTTTACTGTTTCGACTGAGAATTCATTTGTTATTTTAATAGGTTTACCTTTAAAAGTGACTTGTTTTTTCTCCCTTGAAGCTCTCAGCACCAGTTCTTTATCTTGAATGTGGAGTGTTTTAACTATTATTTGCTGTGGCGAGCTTCTGTTTTGGTCATATCTGTTTGGGGTGCAGAATGCCTCTTGTATATGGATGGGCCTCTCTTTTTTTAGATGAGGAAAGTTTTCCTTGATGATCGTTTGAAAAATTTCCTCAGGGGTGGTATTTTGAGATTCTTGCTCTGGTATTCCATGAATACTCATGTTAGGCTTCTTCAGGGTGTCCCATATTTCCTGAATATTTCTCTCAAGTATCTTTTTGGCTTTAACAACCTCTTCCATTGAGCTGGTTAATACTTCCACTTTATCTTCAAGGTCTGAAATTCTGTTTTCTGCTTCGTTAGTCCTGCTGATAAGACTCTCTGTGGAGTTGTGGGTTGAAGATAACTTGTCTTGTAGCTCAGTTTTAAAGTCTGCTTGAGTCTGCTTTAACTGCTCTATGCCAGTTTTTGTTTCTTGCAGTGTTTTTCTCAACTCCTCCAAGTATCTGTTGTGTTCCTCTTCAAAGCGATTGATTCGATTATTTAATTCCTCCCGGATTTCCTCTTTCATAGTATTGAACATGGTAATGATCATATTTTGAAGGTCATTACCCTGGGTCAGGCTTTCTTGGCCATTTTCATGGGTTTGTTCTGGTTGGAGTCTAACATTATGGGATTAATTCCTTCAGTGGGAGATTTGTTTACTTGAGTGTTGTTTCTCATGGATTTGCACTTTGATTTTGGCATTGTCGTTTTAACTCTTAAAATCTTCTTCAATTTCTGTGCGTTTTTCACTAAACTGAATTATTTGGCCTGGGGTTCTGGGGGTGGGCGGGAATGGAGCTTACCTAGGTTGCGCAGTGAGGCCTGGCTGGATCTCCCGCGTCCCAGTCAGTGGAGTGGAGGGAAGGGAGGGCTAGTTCCCTGTATTTTATTCCAAGGCCCAGTCCTACCCACCATGGGCTAGGCCTTCCCCATCAGCTAGACAATCTCTTGCAGATTTGCTCTAGGCTTAACTCAACCTCTAATTCTCTACAAATGTGCCCAGAGTTCAAACCTTCAATTGTCAAGTTGACACCTATGCCTAACTATGACAGAAAGGAAAAGAATCCTGAACTAATTTTTAACTTGAAATGACTCCATGACCCTGGGATTAGCTAGGTGTGTGTACCGTTTCTCAGCATCAGCGAGGGATTGACTCCAGGCCTGGACACAGATACCAAAACTCAAGAATGTCAAGTCTTTTATATAAAACTGGGCAGCATTTGTACACAGCCGGTTCACCCTCCTGTTTAAATCATCTCCAGATTTCTTATCATGCCCCAGACACTGTAACTGTGATGTAAATGGTTGTTCTGCTGTATTGCTTATGGGATAATGATATGAAAAATGTCTGCACATGTCCAATATCCCCAAATATTTTCCGTCTGTTATTGGTGAATGTCAGGATGTAGAAACTGGCTGTAATTCCTACCAGCACAAGGAATTGAATTTGAGCTAGAGGCTCTGAGTGGCAGACACACTAGCCTCTCTGTGTCTCTGCCTTTTCATCTGCAGAGAGGGAAGCGGTCATGGTGCCTTTCTCTTAGGATTACTTTGAGGCTTAAGAGAGCTCAAATGTGCGCAGCATTTAGCATAGTGCTTGGCATATAGCAGGTGTCAAATAACTGTTAGCACTTACCATCTACAAAATGCACACATACCTCAAGCAAGGAAGGGATATGGGGCCATCACTTGATTGAAATACTGCCTGACAAACTTCCCTGTTGTATGTAGTGCTGTTGTGTTGTACAAGTGAACCGGGAAGTTGAAATTTCCTGCCTCTTAGTGCTTTTAGCTTAAGATATAGTTCTGCTTCTGATGTCCACACTGTTAGCAATAAAACTGAAGCTTATGTAAAGACTGACTGCATGTTGATCATTGGTCAATAGGATGATGAGGTGAGCTGGATATCATAGGCAAGGCATCTGGGAGATACCTGGGAACTTAATCTTAACTCTGCACCTTTATCAATTTCTCTATAGTCTATCTCTCTCTCTCTCTCTCTCTCTCTCTCTCTCTCTCTCTATCTATCTATCTATCTAGATATCTATCTATCATCTATCAGTATATATTTTGTTCAGTCAAACATTTTAGCAGTTGAACAGATGTTTTAGGGCTGGCCAGGTGGTTCATTGACTAAGGCACTTGCTTGCGAATCTGGAGACCTGAGTTCTATCCCTGGAGGCCCAAATGGTGGAAGGAGAGAACTGACTTCCAAAAGTTGTTCTAACCTCCACGCATGTACCATGGTATGTATGTGTCCTCTCCTTCTCCCCCTCTCTCAAATAAATGAGTGATGAAAAGATGTATTACTTAACTTGATAACTCGACATCATTGTAAGTCTGCTATTGTTAGGAATTAGTAGCCAAAAGCTAACATGTTTTTATATTACACATGGTGATGTTTTTAGGATTGTTAACCTAATGATGTTTTTCCTCTTGCAGTTGGGCACTTGTGGTTAGTGTCCATCAATGTCTAACAATGTGTTCTTGACTTTCGGCCTGTTGGATTTTCTCTGGGCTGTCTTTCAGAGATGGTCATGCATGGAAACTTTCTCCTGATCATGCTAGGTTTGTGTTCCTCACTATTTTCAGATGCCATTTTGTACTCAACATGTGGAAGTTCGAAACCCTGGTGTGTGTGTGTGTGTGTGTGTGTGTGTGTGTGTGTGTGTGTGTATACTGAGTGCCTGACCTGGTTTTCCAGCATCAGAATAAACAAATGAGACCCACATCAAAACCACTAAACAAAAATCCTCATTGCATCAGGGAACAGATAGGCTTTTCTCCGTATTGAGTCTTCTCCAGGAAATGGCTAGGCCTGAAACCTCAACAGTACTGCGTGAAGATGGTGTTTCTCAGGTTTTAGATGTTATTTTTCTTTTCTTTTAATGGGGGAAGAAAGGCTTCTCTAAGATTTTCGTGCTTTTCTAGTGTGTGAAAATCCATTTGGGCCGGAGTCATTGCAGTGAAGCAGTTGGAACTCTTCTTTCTGGAGAGTTCTGAGCGTAAGTACATTCTACAGCAGTCCATGAAAACCTGGCTCCTGTGTCCTCCGGGGAGGGCGAACTGGCACTAAACCAAGAAGGGGCCCTGGTGAGCTCGTCAGCAGGGGCAGCCCAGAAAGAGGAGGAGGGAGGAAAGGAGGAGCTGCTCTTAGGAAAAGAGAATCAGGCATTTATTTTTCCCGTGGTATTGGGGATTGAACCCAGGACCTGCACTGCATGCTAAAAAGTGCTTTGCCTCTGAGTTATACTCCTAGCTGTAGGTTTTATTTATTTTTTTAATCTTCTTGCCCTTCTTTCTTCTCTGTTTCTCTCCTCTCTTTCTTTCTTTCTTGGATTACAGGTATGTGACACCACGCTTAGCTTCACTTTCTGTTTGGATTATTTTGTTTTTCAGTGTGGGGGATGAAATCCAAGCCCTTGTGCATGCTGGCAAGTACTGTCCTACAGGGTCACATCCCCAGCCTGCTAATTTATTTTTAAGCAACGATACTGAGCCACTGTAGGATAGTTGCTTTTCCTTTTAACATTCTGGAGTTGGGGTGTAGGCTACAGTCTAGCTTCCTACGAGCATGAGTAAGGAAGAAGAACAAGGCAGAGGGTAAGAAAAGACCTGGAGAAGAGACATTGGTGCACAGGTCTGGGCATCTGCTGGGTTTGTTTTCCCACCCTTTTTCATCGAGTCAAGAGCCAGCGTGAGCCGGGTCCCTCCCACGGCTCACTGTGCCGCGGGGTTGAAGGGTGGAATGCCAGAGGCCTGAAAGCCAGTGCGGTGCAATCTGGTGGACAGACGGGAAGCCCAGCAGCTCGCTGAGTTACGACTTCATTCCTGGCTGAGGCAGCGGGAAGCCAGATGATGAGAAAGGGAGAAGAAGGCCTGCAGACTCCCACATGGACGGAGGGACCCAAAGCACCCCCCAGAGAAAGCAGGCTGATATTGAAAGTTGGTTAAAGGAGAGAGTGCGCAGGAATGTTGGGCCGTATTTTGTCTAGTGAACAGATTTCATATTTTTATGGCTGTATTAATCAGTGGAAGTGGAATGGCAGGATGGAATCTGTTTCCTCACCTCCCCACACACCTCCTGTGGCAGTTTCCCATTCTTTGCACTTCAGGGGGTTCGGATGTCTTAGAGAAAGAAGCATGATGTGCTGTTAGCTAGAGCTACGCCGCTTTGGAGGCTTAGATGACTTCTGTTGCTTTCTCCTTCCTGAACAGATTTTTTTCCTACGATACCCGGACAAGGGCTGCATGGGGGTGAAGGAGGTGGTGGGGACAGCAATAAAGTCTTTCACAAATTATGATTTCCCGTTTTCCAGGCAATTCAGCTCTAGTGAGCATCCAAACATCTGGAGTCTCCCAGGCAGCTGCCCTTCTCTGGCTTTTCTTTTTTTGAAATCCTCCTTTTGGGTTCGGACAATGGCTCGGGGGTTAAAACCTTTGTCTCTCAAGCAAGAGGACCTGAGTTCAGACCCCCAGATCCAATGTGGAAATGTCTGTAGCCTGCAATTCTGGCTCTGGAAGGCAGAGCCTGGGAATCTCCAGAGCAAAACAATAAAGAGGAGCAATCCAGGATGATTTCTGATGTCACCTTTGAGCTTTTATAGACACCCACATTCAAGTGTCCTCTTATTCACACACACACACACACACACACACACACACACACACACACACGCACACACACACACACACATATACACATACACACACTCATATATGAACACAAAAAGAAAATTCCCTCTTGGGGATTGTTCACCATATCACAACAGATTTTCACATTTCGACTCCTTTTTGCCCTAGGCTACCTCCCAAACATCCACTAGTGACTTCGGATTCCTGCCATCTCTGGATGGGCAACTTCTGGTTCCACTGCTCTGGCCTTGGATCTTAGTCGCTAGTGTGACACTTTGTTCTACTTAAAAGCGAGATTTAGAACATAGTACACTTGGGTCAAAGCATCAAAAGAAAGGTCAAAGTGGGTCAGTCTGGGGAAGTCGTTCTTTCAACCTCCTCACACAAGCATTTGTGTGTTTCCATTCATCGAGGACTTAGAAACAAACGGTTAAGAAAGCAACATGATTTGAGTCTTACGGGGCTTTCGTAAGGATTTCTGAGGAGCCAGCAAGTATATATGTATGGACATCTCTATCTTCTTCCATTATTTTTGTTTTATCCATTTTATCATGTATGTATGTATGCTGTACAGGTGTACGTATATGCATGTGTGTGTACATGTGTAGGCTGGAGGAAGCCCAGGGTTGATATCAAGAATCATCCTTGGTTGTTCTCCCACTTTATTCTTTTTAGAGAGGGTCTCTAATCAGAACTTGAGGATGGGACTAGTCTGGCTAGCCAGCTTGCTCTGGGGAATTCCCAGTCTGAAGCTGGGATTACAGGCGGACTGTCACACCTGCCCAGCATCTTATGTGGGACCTGGGGACCCAAACTGCTGCCTTGTACTAGCATAGCACTTTACTGAACCATCTCCCCACCCCCTTTCATTTTTGAAACATATGCTTTCAATGCCCTTTGTGTGCATGTATTTATTCTTCACTATTATCTCAAACCTTGATATCTCCCGCTGTGCTCTATCATTGTATGGCAAGATAACAAACTTGTGTTTTCGAAGTACTTTGTGTTTTGATGAGCATGATGTGATTATTCTAATACATACCCTCTCTTTATGCCTGCATAATGATGTAGAGTATTGGTTAGTTGTATGTTCTCTCTCTCTCTCTTTCTCCCCTTGCTTTTACAATCTACAGAGGGAAAATACTGCCCAAGCTGTGAGATAGGTAAATCTATTTATATTACAATTGTCCAAGAAGACATCTAATTTTGCTTCCTTCTTATGTTTCCCCATACTTTTCAGGAAAGTGTTGGGGAACTTGCTTGACAGGTATAGCACATATTTAGCAGATGGTCATTTTTCAGTCACACTACTAATAAAAGTAAATACTGTTCCAGTCTTGGTTCAATCAATAGCAAGCTGCAATATAGACGTATATCTGTAGAGGGCGCGCGTGTCTTAGTAATAGCATAGCTGTTGGTACCAGAATAAACCAGTAGTTGAGAAGAGGTGTAGCTTTTATGTACTGTGCAGTGTGGTGGGAAGGAGTTAAGGTGTCTTTTGGAACAGACAAGAAACTCCTATCGTTGCATATTACTCTATTCCTAAGAATAAAGTCATCTTCTAATTCATGTCCCTTGGCTACTGTTCTGTTGAAAGTGGGGGAGCCATGCAGTGGGACTGAATCTCTGTGATACTGACCTTGTGTCCATCTGGGCTCCTGGTAAGGATGTCTTAAGTACTGGGAGTAGCAAGAGATCTTTCAAGAATACTGAGCAGAGAGGCCCATTGCTTCCCTTAGGAACTTCCACTTAGGATGCGCTCTTCACTTATTCTGGTACCCACAAAGGCCCTGTGGCACCTACTTCTTCCTTCATGTCACTCTGTCTCTCTCCCTCTCACTTCCTGGTGGGGACAGTAGAGCCACCTTTTCCAGTGCTTGTTCAGACATCTGCTCAGCTACTTTGTGTTTTTCCCACTTACTTAGTCCTGGGTGTCCCAGAAGCCCCTTGGAAGAGAGCTTCTTGCCTATCCCACCTGAATAACTGTCTTTGCAGCCAGACACATTTTTGTTTGTGTGTGTGTGTGTGTGTGTGTGTGTGTGTGTGTATGTGTGTGTAAGGACACTTGGGTGTGTGTGCCTGCTGAGTCTCAGAGTTACATTGGGAATCAACCTGGATTGCTCTATGTCCTTATTGCTTTGCTCTGGGGTTTCCCAGGATTTTTTTTCCAGGGCCAGAATTGTAGACCAGTACTATATCTGCCTAGCATTTTTGCATTGGATCTAGAGATCTGAACTCAGGTCCTTTTCCTTGTGAGACAAAAGCTTTAACCCCTTAACCTTCTCTCAGCTAATTAGACACATTTTGATTAAAAAATAAAATAAAATAAAATAGGGCTGCAGAGATGGCTCAAAGGTTAAGACTTTGCCTTGAAAGCAGAAGTTGGACCCCAGGTCCCATGTAAAAATGCCAAATGGGAATGGCTGTGGCCTGCACTTCTATCCCTGATTGGCTGAGCCTGGCAAATCCCAGAAGGAAGCAAAAAGGAGGTAGAAGTAATCCAGGATGATTCTTGAAGTCACTCTTGGTCCTCTGAAGGGACACACAGTGTCCTCTGAAACACATACACAATAAATAAATAAATAATAAATTAATAAATAAATAATAAATGATGAAAACTCACACAAGATTTCACATATCATAAGACTTGTCATTTAAGGCTTCCAGTCCATGATTTTTACCCTATCATCAGCATGGTGAGCCCTGCCAGCTCTGCCAGCCCATCTAGCATCGCCTCATGCCATTGCCAAGACCCTGGTGAGAGCTGACTGACTTCTTGCTCTGGGTACCTCACTCCCTCCTCTTTCCAGCCATTTGTGCATGGTTGGCTTTGTTCACTTATTTATTATGTTTACCTCTTATTCTGTGAGTAATGCACAGAATTTCCTCGCAGTCCTGCAGCGAAATGAGTGAGGTATGGAGTAAAGGACTGATATGGGTGGGACCTAAGGAAGAAACTCCTTCAGGGGTCGGGGTGATGGCCAAGGGTGCTTCCTGGTCACCACATCTGCACTGTGCAAGACATCTTCCTGCCTGTTCTGTTTCTCGTAACAGCTCTTGAGGCTCATGTCTTCCCCTAGCATCTTCTGTGTTTCAACATGGAACCCAGAGAGCAAGAGCTGATTTCATCATGTTCTCCAGAGCACTGGGCAGGTTTCTAGAAGACTCTTCAGGAGTGGACATGCTGCAATTATGAGCAGAGGCAGGCCCCATGCTGGCTGCGCTTCACTAGTGCTGCAACTTTTTGGGACAGAACCTGAGTTGAGACCCCTAGATTCCAAGTAAAAAACTGCCAGATTGATATGGTGGCAGCTTGTAATACTGGTCTGGAAAGCCTGGAAGATCCCAGAGCAAAGCAGTAAAAAGTGGAAAAGCAACACAGGTGACTTCTGAGGTACCATGGGGCTCCACAGGCATACATGTGCACTCTTGTACACATGCCCACAGAATGTGTACACACACACACACACAAATCCAAAATCAACATCAAAACAAATCAGCAGTTTGAATGGAAGCCTCATTCCCAAAACACCCTCACAGAACTATCCAGCATGTTTACTCATGGGTTCGGGTTTTGTCTCCCAACCAAGTAGACATTCAATTAATCCCCAGAATCAGGTTCTTGATGTGTGGGTCCAGTTAATCTAAGATATGGCTGAACAGAAGGAGGGTTGAGTGCTTAGAACAGCATCAAAACGGCCACACAGATGGACATCCAGTTGACTCCTTGGCTTGAGTGCCTCTGAGGGACGGTCCCAGGAGGGACCCATCTCAGGGACCCCTTGAGGTTTGCCTGCACAACAAGAACTTGACAGACATTAGTATTGGGGATGCTGGGTCTGTGAACAGTAGGTTCCACTAAAAGAGAGGCTTCTGGTTCTCATCAGAGCTGTCTGCCTTGCGGGCATTTGCTTACATTTAATGAATGGTTTTTAAGTGCCCCAATCAGTAAGTCAACAGCCAAAGATGTCTGTTCTCTAGAAATTTACATTGTGGACTGGGCCTTGCAAACAAAAGACCTGAGTTCAGATTCCCAAATCTCACATAAATATGCCAGGCTGAAATGACAGTGGTTTGTAATTCTGGCCCTGGAAGGTGGAAGGTGGAAAACCCTAGAGCAAAGCAATAAGGTGGAAAGCATTTTAAGACGATTGTAGATATCCTTCTTGGGTCTCCATAGGCACATACACTCAAATTCCCTTTGGTACACCCACATCCACATCTACAACCCTATGCAAGAAAAAAGAAAAAGAAAGAAGAAGAAAGAAAGAAAGAAAGAAAGAAAGAAAGAAAGAAAGAAAGAAAGAAAGAAAGAAAGAAAGAAAGAAAGAAAGAGGGAAAGTGAAAGAAAGAAAGAAAGAAAGGGAAAGAGGGAAAGAAAGAAAGAAAGAGGGAAAGAAGAAAAGAAAGAAAGAAAGAAAGAAAGAAAGAAAGAAAGAAAGAAAGAAAGAAAGAAAGAAAGAAAGAAAGAAAGACCCAAAGTATGGGTTGTGATCCCCTCTGTGTGTTGCCTCTACCAGTGACATCCTAAAGAAAAAAAATTTACCTTCTGGGGATTAGGGAGAGACAGACAAGTACGAACAGAGGCGGATAAACACGTGGAGGGAAGTGGGAGAATACCGTGTCCTGCGGCATGGGTGGGGTGCTGGTGACTTGCCTCATGAAGCAGTGCTGCCAGCAGGCTCTCTTGAAAGGAGAGTCAAGAGCAAGTCTACTGCGGGAGGGAAAGAGCCAAGCAGAGGGAACTGCGCATGCAAAGTCTCAGGCCAGGAAACCTGGAGCGGCAGGAAGGAGTGTGGTGGAGGACTGCAGTTAGAAAAACAGCAGGCTGGAGGGAGTGAATGGGCGTCCAGGCTTCTCCGTGAGAGAGTTGGATGGATGCCACCGGGGGGTTTTATGCCCAGGGGTGACAGGGGTTGCCAGCTCTGCTGGGAACAGACTGCTGCATGTGCGGGAGGAGGAGGCAGAAGCTGACGCACTTGTCTGAGTCGTGCAGAGAAATACAGGCGTGGAGGACCACGGGGTGGCTAAAAGGGTCTATCTAGGCTGGCGGGGCTTGCTTTGAAGGCCACATGGACAGGACTTGCAGCCTGCAGCGAGGTCTTTGAAGTGCGCATGCGTGCATGCGGGTTATAGGTGTGTCTTAGGGGAGGTTTAACTTTGCCTCCCACATTCAGCCCTCTCTGTGCGACTTCACACGGAGGCTCTGAGTTTAGGATTCTTGTCCTCAGCGAGAGCTGCTGAGGATCTTTGAGGCTCTTTGGATCTTCTTAGAATCCCTGGAGCTGTTGAGGATGTGTCTCCAAGTTGAGTCTTGGACTTCCCCTGGGACTGGACACAAGGAGCCGAGGGTGGGTTCGCCGGTCATGTTCCCCAGGCACATCAAGGCCCAGGTGGCCTCTCAGAGGAAGTGACCTCATAAGTGTGCCTTTCAAGCCACACAGGGTGGGTCGGGTGCGACACCAGGGCTGCTCGCTCTGGTTTACGGCGACTTCAACAGCTTGTGGCCTGCAGATCCTCAGGATGAATATGGCAAAAGCCTGACCCTGACAACCCCATTTCTCATTCCTTTCTTGTTACAGGTAATAGAGCTGCAAATGTGGTTTTAATTATGGCGCTAATGAAAACTGAAAATCCAGACAGACACTTGACGAACTCTGCTGCGCTTTATATTACATTTGTGCGAACTACAAAGTGCCCAGCTGGGTGTAACAGTATCCCCTCCTGCAGCATCCGCCTGACTGAAGCTGTGTAATTGATGTGGACTTTGGCAGGAGGTCAGCTGAAAGACTTTTTTTTTTATTTTAAAGATTTAAAAAAAAATCTTTAACAGTATTTTGGGGGAAAGGAAAACGTTTATTACCTGAGCTGGGAGAACATTTCTCTGAGTTGTCTGACTTCCCCACCCCCTTCACAGCATCTAGAGCATTCCATACGCTACCTTTGGGAGAAATTCCCCAGGTCACAAGGGAGCATGGAGCCACACAGCTGTGTCATCCACCAGTGTCCCTGCCTGAGCAAAGCAGAGCTTTTCCACACTGACCTCGGTTCTTTTTGTCAGGAGGATGAGCCAGGAGTCTGAGAGTTCTGCCACTCTGCCATGGCCATCAGCCCCCATGGAGACCACCTTCTTGTCATCCACACCTGCTGGCCCAAGTCTGCCTTGGACTCCAGAGCTCCTTAGAAACTGACTTGCCCGGTATAATTCAGGACACCTGGTTCAATTTGAATTTCAGATTAACACTTGTGTGCATAGTGTGTGTGTGTAAAACACACGTGTGCAAATGTATTTATCACCCAGAGATCAACAGTGAGTGTCTTCCTCAATTGCTCTCCACTGTATTTTTTTAGCTAGGATCTCTCACTGCATCTGGAACTCATTGATTGGCTGGGCTGGCTGCTGGGAAATCTAGGGATCCACCTGCTCCTGCCTCCCCTGTGTTGGGTTTACAGGCGTGGGCTATCTAGTTTTTGTATGGATGCTAGAGATCTGAACTTGAGTCCTCATGCTTGATCAGTAGTTATTTTACCAATTGAACCATCTCCCCAGCCCTTTAGCATTTTAAATTATAGTAATCCTTTAGTATCAGTCATAGTTTGACTGTGAGTTGTCCCTCATAGACTCATATGTTTGAATAATTAGTCATCGTCGTTAATGTTTGGGAAGGTTAGACACCTTTAGGAGGCGGAGCCTTGCTGGAGGAAGGCACTCACAGGGGTTGGGTTTTGAGGTTTTGGTGGTCCTGCTTCCTCACAGTTTGCAGTTGCTCCTTCTGCTTCCGTCATCATGACTGTGACCTGAATTGGCCTCATCCAGTTTCTGCCACCCACCATGCCTTTTCTGCCATCGTGGAGTATATCTGCCCTCTGGAGCTGCAAATGCAAGTCTACTTTCTCCTCTTAAGTTGCATCTGAGCACTGTTCACAGCAGCAGAAAGAAAGGTAACTCCTACAGTCAGCATCTCGTACAAAATGGTATAGCATCTATACAGAACCAATGCACATTGCCTATATATTTCACATCATCTGCAGATCGCATAATGCTGCCTACAATGTAATGGTATATGAGTAGTCTTTGTTCTGTGATGTAAAGGAATATTGACAAGAGAAACTGGGTATATTTGGTTCAGCGGCAATTTTTTTCCAAATAGTTTTGATCGTTTTGTTGAATCTATGGAACTGCAGACACAGAGAACCAACCCTACATGTTGCTTACCTGAAATCTAAATGTAATGTGCTTCCATAGTTTTATTTGTATTGGGCCTTTTGTAGTCTTATTCATATATCTTAAGCAAGTTGTCTGGTAGATTTCCAAAGCACTCTCACCTACCACTTAGAGCAAATATGAGCTCTCCTTTGGAGCCATTGTGAAATTAGCTGTGTCTAGCTCATTGAAGGTCTCCACCCAATGCCTGTCTAAAACATGGCCCTCTCACTATCTTCTTAGGCTATGGAAAACACCCTGAATTTACCAGGTGATACTAGACAATTGGACTTTAAGACGTAGCCTACCTCAGAAATGTAGAAGGGTCTGCATATGTCTACTTGCTGCTGAGATTGTTTTACTGACTTGGGGAGTGGCCTAGGTTGAATTCCCTAATCTCATTCTTATTAAATTAATTTTGGTTTCTTAAATGTAGAATTGACTATCTAATTCAAAGTACATATAGAGGTTTGAACAACATGTGAAAGCGATGTAGTGAACATTTCCCTTGTCATTCACATCTTCTCCAGAGGCAGCACGCCATGTTAGTTTCTGTCTTAGCTTTGTATTCCCTTGCTGTAATAAATGCCTAACCCCAACGATTTAGGGGAACAAGGGAATTTTTATTCATGTACACAATTACAGGTTACAGTTGATTGTGATAGCAGAGAGTGACCAGAGGAGGAAGGAGCTATATGGCTTGCCAAATTCCAGCTAGCTCTCTATTCACCTGCCCACCCTCTGTGGGCTGGACCTTCCCACATCAGTTATGCAACTTAAGATAATTTCCTATAGGTCTGCTTTTACTAGATAATTCCTCACAGGTGTGCCTAAAATCTCAGTTGTAAAGTGTCAAGCTGATACTAATTTATTTTTCCAGAGAGACTTACTAATTTATGCACAAATAAGTGTATATTCTATCTTCTCCCCCCTCTCTTACTCATTTAATCAGCTTATTGAACTATAAAGCATTGTTCTTTTATCACTTTGGATACCTTGGACATATTCTCCTATCAAAGCAAAAAGAATTTTTCTTATTCCATCTGTGTGGTTGCATAATATCTCAGTGCATGAAGGTATTATACTTATCTTGATGGACATAACATGGGCCTGGAGTGTTTGTTTTATGAAAATAATGTACTACATGCATCATTGTGCACTTATGAAAATCTATCTTAGGTTAAACTCATAGATAAGGAGTTTAGTGGGCCAAGATGAATATAAATATGTTTGTTTATAGTTAGGTTCACACTGTGCTAGTTTATTATTGCCACTGTAACAAATGAATGCAAGCACTGTTCTTAAAATAACATAAGACTATGATGTTACTGTTCTGGAAATAAGTCCTAAAATCAAAACATGGGGTTGGGGGGATATGTACCCCTTTGGAGGAGGCGGGCAGGGCTGTGCTCCTCCTGTGGATTGCGCTCCTTCCTTCAGGGGGACATTGGGGGAATTCAGTGCCTTGCACTTTCCAACTTCTAGAAGCTTTTGTGTGCCTTGGCTCAAGGTCGCATGGGCACGTGCATCTCAAGTCTTTTTTTCTTTGTGTTTTGCCTTGGTGCCATATTGTCTGCGTCTCTGGCACTCCTGCCTCTCTCTTTAAAGACCTTGGTGTTTATGTTGGGCCCACCTGGATAACCCGTTTGATAAATGTAAACTCCAAACAAAGTCTCCATTAAGTTCCTTATTGTGGGGGAAAGGACAATCATCTATCTAGGGTTTTTTTCTCTCTTTTTTTCTTTTCTGTTGGACTAGTCTTGATTGATTCGTGATTGTTTCTCTACAGATTGTCACTTGGACAGTGGTTGCATCTAGATTACTAGAACAGATAGTTCTAGTTTCTGAGAAATAAACTGTATATATATTTTTCTAGTCTGTCCTTTGTTTATGAAAGATTTCTTTTTTGAACAGAACAGATTTTTTTAGCTTTCACGTGTATGTATGCAAGCATGCATGTACATGTGAGTACACGTTGTATGTGCACATGGAGTCTAAGTTGCTGCTGGGAATCATCTCCAATTGATCTTCCACTTTGCATCTTCTTTGAGATAGCGCTTCTCACCCCAACCCAGCTCTATCTGACGCAGCTAGTCCTAGTCAGCTTGCTCCAACACCGTAATTATAGGTGTTCAACTGAGGTCGTCCAGCTTCCTACAGAAGGTTTTAATTCTGTGTAGTTGAATATGTCACATTTATTTATGCCATTTAAGTTATGTGTTATAGTTACAAAGGCCTCCCCACTTCAAGGAAGTGAGAGAAATACAAATTCTTTTAAAAACTTAAATAATTGAAAAAAAACCCAACATGGGGTGGTATTAGGAACGTAGCTCAGTTGAAAGAATATTGCCTTAGTATGCAAGAAGCTCTGGGTTCATTCTCCAGTGTCATAAAAACTAGGCATGGTGACGTACACCTGTAATCCCAGCATTTAAGAAGTAAAAGCAGGAGGATCACAAGTTTAAGGTCATCCTTGGCTACTTGATGGCAGACTGAAATACATGAGGCTCTATTTCAAAAAAGAAAGAAAGAAAGAAAGAAAGAAAGAAAGAAAGAAAGAAAGAAAGAAAGAAAGAAAGAAAGAAAAGAAAGAAAGAAGGAAAGAAAGAAAGAAGGAAAGAAAGAAAGAAGGAAAGAAAGAAGGAAAGAAGGAAAGAAGGAAAGAAAGAAGGAAAGAAAGAAGGAAAGAAGAAAGAAGGAAAGAAGGAAAGAAAGAAAGAAAGAAAGAAAAAGAAAGAAAGAAAGAAAGAAAGAAAGAAAGAAAGAAAGAAAGAAAGAAAGAAAAAGAAAGAAAGAAAGAAAGCAAGTCACTAATACCCAATTACCATGTTTACTACAGGAAACATACAGTCTTTGTTGAAAGGTAGCAAGTAGAGGGAAAGAATAAGTAAGAGGCTCCATCTGCATATTGCTGATAAATTTATGACCAAAAAATCTTAGGGGTAATAAGGAGTTTTATTCTCTCTTACAATTATCTGACCATATCTCTTAATCCAACTTGGCAGGAAAGCTTACACCAGAGGCCAAGGGAAACTGGCCACACCAAATCCAATGCTGAGAGAGAGACAATCCTCACTTGCCAGACTAGCATGTCTGGCCAATTTAAGTGAAGAATGCCAACTCCCTTAACCAGCTACCTCCAGCTTGGTCACCCGCCTAGGGATGACCCTACCCACCATGATCTGGGCCTCCCCTTTTGTGCTAATTAAGACAGTCTTGAGGCTTGCTCAGGGTTGAACTCAACTACTAATTCCTGCAAATATGCCCCATGCTCAAGTCTTCAGTTGTCAAGCTGACACCTATATCTGACTGTGACATTGTTGAACTCACTCTTGTAGGTTGTTGGAACTGATGGGCCAATGGCACATGCTACCCTGCCAGCACATGTCTAGCAACATGTGTTTGCGAGTTCAAAATAGATTCTCCTGAGCACACATGCACTGAAGGAAACTGGGAATTGCTGGAAATTGGAACCTCCTCCAACTAAGAGTTAGTTGCTAAGCACTCACCATCATACTATGAGGCTAAAGAATGTCTCTAAAAGAGTTAAAACAAAAATTGAAAGACTAGGTTATAGCTCAATGGTAGAACATTTGCCTAAAATGTGTAAGGTCCAATCCCCTACACCACAAATAGATAATAAATAAAGACTAAAAAGATCTAATTTCCAGGAAGATGACTCAAGGGTAAAGTATATGCCTCACAAGCAAAAGGACCTGAGTTCAGATCCCAAGATCATACATTAAAAAAAAAAAAAATGGCAGTGGTGGTGGTCTGCAATTCTGGCCCTGGAAAGCAGATGCTTAGGAAACTTCAGAGCAAAGCAACAAGGAAACAGAGCGCTCCAGGATGATGCGTGAAGTCACACTTGGACACTCAAGTACCCTCTTATGCACACACACGCACACACACACAAGCAAAACAATTTAAGAACTGGTTTAATCTAATTGTTTTGTTTCTTCTGGCTTGGCTAAATGGGGTGGGTGGGGCCTTTAGTGGTCTTTGCATGGGGTAGCTTCAGAATGGTGGTTCTGGTGTGCATACAAGTGTGTGAAAACATACTGGAATGTTCAGTCTGTTGGCCTGCTTTTGTGTGCCCTTAATGATATATAGTCATCATCGTTTTACTTCACTATTCGAATCGTGATTTGAGTGGCTATCCAGAATACCACGGAATGATTTGTTGCGTTTCGATCAGTCCCCTGTGATGAGACATTAAAGGAGCATCTGTAGGCCTCGGATTCCCCTGCGGTTGATATATTAAGCAGCTCCAGCTCTCTCAGGGGCGTTGGGATAGTCGGCAAGAACACTTTTAAGAAGAGCTTTGACTATCTGAGGGAGACGAGGTCTGTGGACTGTTGGACTTGCTGTCCTCACTGTCCCCACCCGACAGGCCCCTGTGGAGATGCTCTGGTCTCCTCTGCGCCAGCTCAGATGCCCAGTTATGCAGCAACAGCAGCTGAGGAGGAATGGAGAGGTGAATTGCAAAAGGCAGGCGCCCTGGCATGAGACAGACAGGGAAGGTGACAATGTAGTAGACAAAGAATGAGGATCCCATCAGTTTACAGAGTTCAGACAGGCCGGCAAGCATGCAGGACAAGTAGCGTGGGATGGGGAAAACTAGAACAGCTGTTTTCTGGGCTTTTGAAGTGAGAGTGGCACCTCTTATTCAGTGCAGGCCTCAAGTATCTGCACTATCCATCACGCTGTGTGTTAGGAAGTTTTCAAGAAGTATAAGAAACCAATAAGTGTATTGGATTTAACCAGGGGAAAAACAAAATTTATATTCATTAGCATTTTTGAATAGCAGATTCGGTTTGCTTTTGTTCCCACTAAGACCACTGGCAATAAATGTGTCTTTGGCAATGGAATAGGGGATTGATACCCTCCTGTGCGTCTACGGTTATCCTGTGGCATAATGTATGTAAATGTAAATGTAATGTTCCAAATGGGATTCCCATCAATGCAAAGAAGGTAAGTACTCTGCTTTCAAGGAGTTTTTTAAAAAATTACTAAAATGTGAAGTTTTAACTAGAGTCACCGTCACACTTTGAATATAATTTTTTGGTGTTTCCCTGGGACAGATAGACCCCACCTGCTTGAAATGTTGTAAATACTCTTTGGGTTTTTCTTTGTGTGTGTGTGTGTGTGTGTTTATGCGTGTGTGGTGGTGTGTGTATACAAGAAGGCACTTGAGTGTGTGTACCTGTGGAGGGACAAGGTTCTCTTTGCTCTACCTCTTTATTGCTTTGCTCTGCTTTGTTCCCAGACTCTGCCCTCCAGGGCCAGAAGTGAACGATGCTACCATATCTGTCTGGCATTTCTAGGGCTCTGAACTCAGGTCCTTTGCTTGGGAGTCAAAGGTTTCAACCCCTAAACCATCTCCCCAGCCTCAGGGATTTTGAGTCTTGAAGCTCTGGTTTCTCTAGTAGACAGTATTGCTTAGTCCCTATGTTTGTCCAAGATATTGGATAGATCTGAAAATCTGTCCAGAGTCTGTATGGACACGTGAGCCCAAAGAAAGAGTTTGATCTCTGCCTCTCTTCTGAACAAGTGCTGATGCGGGCATGCTTGCCCCACTAGATGCAATCTTTCAACAGCGTTGTGGCACTGACTACGAGAAGGACGTGGCAGGCCTTGGTCTGCTCACACTCCATGTTACTCATTTGTAACACAAACTTCAGTCCCCCAATCCAAGAATGCAATGCAGGAAAATGAAAGTAATACAATAAAACCTGGGGGATTTTCATATAGTCAGATGGAAACAGACCAGCTGGTCAGTGAACTATGAATTTAGTCTTTTAATCTTCACTCTTTGTGCTAACTTTCATTAGATCATGATGTTATTTTATTGTACACACACACATATGTATACACACACAAATATATATATATATATATATATATATACCTATTGAATCTGCAGAAGTCCAGGGGAAATCTTGAAGAATTATTATCTCAACAATTAAGTATTCTTTCTGTGTTTTTTTTTCTTTTTCTCCTGACTCCCAAATTACCTGGCATTTTGGTTTATAACTATTGAGGGAGTATACTCTGTTGACTTGTTAATAATAGACATTTCATCTTTAGACTGCTTCTGCTTATTAACTCTAGATTTTTGCAGTCTACTATAATTCCTTGATTTTTGCAGAGTGCTTTCAAATTGAGCCTGGGTATATTTTCACACTGGATTCTCTCATAATTTGTAGAGGAAGAACCATGATTTCTATTTCAGTGCTAAAAAAAAAAAAAGAAAAGAAAAAAGTTCTGGGGAACTGATGATCCTAAAGCCACTGAATTTGTTCTGGTTCCAACCTGTGTTCTTCCCTCCTAGGTCCACACTATTTATAAACAGAAGCCTTGTCCTCTTGCGGCCTGTGCTCGGAAAGCTTCAATGCCTTTTTTTTTTTTTTTTTTTTTTTTGTATTGCCTTCTCTGCTTCATAGACAAACACACCTCTCTTGGGTTTTGTCGATAATTGTTCAACATTGTCTGTTTTTTCATGAACTTCCCATGAATAAGGTCTCTGTACATTAAAAGCCTTCCTGCTTCTGAGGGGCTTTATTCTAAAGAGTGTTTCCGCAGAAACGCCTCTGACTTGAAAGACTATGGATCACTTTTCAAACGTGAAATTGTCTTCTCTGAAATACATCCCGACCCGTGCTGAAAGATATAATCACTGCCTTGATCATAAGGACAATCTTTATCCAAAGAGCCTATGGGAAGGAGAGAGGCCTCTGCTGGTGTCGGAGTGGGAGTGAGCTCAGAGCTCACAGGCTCCCTGTGGACCTAGCGTGAAGAAAGGCCTTGGCCTCCCTCTAACCCCTGCTGTATTTCAGCAGCAGATCCTAACGTAGTTCTAGATGAAGGTCCCTGAGCTCCGTCAATGGCTATGCCTTGATGCTCTGTAGCATCTTAGCTTTAGCACGAGTTTTGGGAAGCAAAAGCTGCCGAGTCCCAGGTGGTAAGTTAGTGAGTGATGATTCCTTGGTCGATTATACCAGCTGTCAGAATGAATTGAAAATTAAGTTCACCTTCCCCAATGTGCCATAGCAAGATTCAGGGGATAAGGAATAGTTCTCTGGAAGCTGCTTGGAAAAAAAAAAATCAAGATTAGAGCTACTAGTGGTGAGATGTGGTGATTGTGTCTAGCACAATATAGAACCAGGTATGTTTTGAATAACTTACTACAAATACCTGACATGTTTCTTGGTTTGCTGGCATCATGTATGCTAAAAATGTACCTCACATTGAATCTGTATTGCTTGATACCACCACAAACATAACTTTTTCAGGTTAAACTTAAAATGTTTCAATGAAAGGTTTTACTGATAGGGTTTTAGATTTACAAGCAGCGATAAGAACAGGTCAGAAATACTGGTTTCCCCAGCTGCAGGGTTTTGTCCAGCTGTAAGACTGCAATATAACTGGGGTATCCGCGGCAATGCAATCTGGTGATCTTGATCGGAATTCCCCAGTTTTACTGGTGCTTGTGTGTGGTTGTACATACATGTAGCTTGTACAGTCTTACTGTGTGCATGTTGCTTGTCCCCCAACCCCCTTTATCACCATGAGGATCCCCTCCCTTGCTTTTCAACAGCCACAGCGTCCTTCTTCCTTTCCCAGCAACCACTGATTTGTCCTCTGTTTCTAAAGCTTTGGCATTTCAAGTATGTAATGTAAATGGAATCGTCCAATGTGCAAGCCTTTTAGGACTAACTTTTCTTTCTTTCTTTTTTAAAGAAAACGAAACTCTGTAAGTTCTCTGGATAATCATCTACAACATTGTGACTTCCATAGATCACTTTGTTTATTCACTGCTCAGTGAAAGACATCTGGGCTCTTTTCAGTTTTTCAGCATTATGGACAAAGCTGCTCTGAACCCACGTGGACAGGTTTAGTGTGAATTCACATAGGAATATGTAAAGAGCAATGGGAACAATTTTCATAGTGCTTTCCAGAAGGTACAGTCCTCTGAAGGATGATCTATCTCAGCTTGTGTGGAGGTTTGTGCATATTATTTGTGTTCTTGACTTAGGTATATATAGAAAATCTTTTTGCTTAAAAAGTCACTTGAATTTTAGTTAGTTCATTCTATGCTTACTTTATGGACAATGCGAGGTAGTGATTCAAAAGAAGGAGGAGGAAGAGGGGGAGGAGGAGAGAAAAAAGCAGGAGAAGACTGCAGAGTGACTGCTTCCTGTTCCTTTGTCCCTCCTCCCATTGCATGAGGTCCCACGCATGTTGCCTTGTCCCAAGGTGGTCATTGTCTTCACACCAGACCCTCCCCCTGCTGGTATCATAATTTCTTTAGACTGGACTCCAGTCTTAATCATATCAACAATGGGAATAGATACCTGTTCATTTCTTTTTTTAAATTAATTTTTTCTACTTTTGCAAGCATATTGAGTATTCATCCCAGCTTCCCTCCCTCCCTTCTTCCTCCCATCCTCTCCCTTCCCTTCACCTATTTATTTGTTAAGCCCGGTGTGTTAGCACATGTGTAAGAGGACTGTGAGTTTAAGGGTAGCCTGTGCTATGTAGCAAGACCTGTATCAAAAGAACAAACGAGAACAGGTAAGATGACTCAGCAGTCAGAGGTGCTTGTGCATAATCCTGGCAACCTGAATTTGATCTCTAGAACCCACAAGGTGGAAGGAAAAAACTAATTCCTGAAAGTTGTCTTTTGACCTCCACATATGTGCACACATCATAATAAATAAAACAGAATAAAACAAAATGGCCAAATGCCCCCACAAAATAAAACAAATGAATGTATTTGAACTGATTTGAAATGATACACACTAGCAAAAGTTACCTCAGTTTCTTCTAAGTATGGCATCTTACATAGAGAAAGAATTCATAATTAAGACCCGCTTTTGGAAAAAATTAAAAAGTGATTTACCATTCATTAGAAAGAAGGGAATTTATTAAACACACAAGTAAGTAATTCAGTATTTTATCTGAGAAAGTTAAGACTGAGAATTCAACCATTCTCTGTGTTACTTCAAAAATACCAACACTCAACACTTGGACTTGATTTCATTTGGATAGTTAGATGATGCTGTCATTTTAATTCAGGTGTATAGGAGGCGGATTCCAAGAGCATTCTTTAAGGTCGTAGCCGTCATCGCAGAAAGGATATCGGAGGTCTAGATGGTTTTGGTTGGAGCTTGCAATTTTGCCTCTTTCTTCATAACGGATGGATGCCTTCCTGATGATATTCTTAAAACTCTTGTGTATTACATTGCTTTCACTCCTGCTCAAGTTGATAAAGCCAAGTATTTCTGGAGTCAAAACTGGGCTGCATTAATACAGATAGGTTCAAGTTTAAAACATCTACTTGATAAGGAAAATCTTAGCCTAGACCAAGAAAATGTGCAAATAATTATATGGTAATTTTTTAAGAGTATGAGTTAAATGAATGAAGTTTGAGCTTTTCTCCTTTATGGTTTGTAGACATTTCGTGAACTTGGGTGCGGAGACCAGGAGTTGATGTTAGTTGCCATCCTTCACGTTGCACCTTAGTTTTGGGGACAGAATCTTTCACTGGAGCTAGAGCTCAGCATATTGGCTAGACTAGCTGGCTAATGATCCCCTGGGATCCACCCGTCTCCCCCAACCCTAGTGCTGGGGATTAAAGACACTCCTTGGTCCTATCCAGCTTTTTACATGGGGATTTGAACTGAGGTTCTCATGTTTGTAGAGCAAACAACTCTATCTGCTGAACCAACCATGTCTCCGATTCTGGTGATTACAGTCATTAACTAGCTTATGACCTCTCCCTCTACTTCCTGCACTTGGGATGGTAATACATATGATTGCTGAGTGACATTTCCAAATATTTTAAAAATTTAGGTTTTGAGTAATATACAAATTTATTGTTTTTTAAGCAATCTATGCACTGATACATGTCTTCCAGTCTTGACATCTTGTTTATTATATTTTGATACTTGTCCTTGGTAGGCTGTTGTGTTCCACTGCTCATGAAGCAGCAACAATTTATAGTTTAGTTGAAGTAAGTTCTTGTAATAATGACAGGCGCAACACAGCACTAATCCATAGGGATCTATGCAACATGGCCACCAATACACTTCTCAAGACGTGTTTGAATTATGAACGCAGTAGTGGGCGGTCTCTGGGCTCTGTGCAGGATAACTTTGGTGTGAGCTGATGGAGTATTTTGTACCTGGGATTCAGAACTTTTATGAAGGCCAATACCCTGAAACTCATTCAGGCAATAAATTCACTTGTCTTTGAGTTTACAAGGCAATAAACAGTGAAGGCCTTTGACCTTAACATTTACTGAATACATTTGCAGCAGTTGTGTTTATTGACAACTATTTATAGGGAAGCGTTGCATACTGAGTTTTTGAAGTTGTGAGAGGAGAGGAAGGAGGAGGAGGAGGCCAATTTTATGTCTTCTCTAAAAAAGAAATCTTAAGTTTAATTTTTCAAACATTTGATAAATTTTAGAACTAAGGTTTAAAGTTTCATGTTTTGGATATTTCTTTTCTTCTGATAAAAAACAGAATATTTATGCTCAAAGAAGGCATCTAGGGAAGGTAATAACACTAGAGTGAATGTTGCCCATCCAATTAATGGAATGCTTTGTGTCTTTTTAACTTTGTTTTTTATATTTATGTACTTATTTTGTGTGTGTGTGTGTGTGTGTGTGTGTGTGTGTGTGTGTGTGTGTGTGTATGTGTGCCATAGCATATGTGTGGTCAGAGGACAACTTGTAAAAATAAATTCTCTCCTACCATGTGGGTTCTGGGTATCGAACTTAGGTTGTCTGGTTTGGCGGCAAGTTAAAGGAATACAGTTTCTTACTCTAGATTCACTGTGTGTCATGGAGTAAGTCGCTTCTCTTCCACATGAGCATCTAGTAAAGGCCTTAGTAGCGCAACATTTCCCAAAGATATAAGAATAATTTATGAATCCCAACTGTGTTATGCATTTTGTGATTTGCAGATTTACAACAGGAAAGTTAAAGAGGGATCTTCTCTGCTGAGATAATTTCTCTGTGTGAAAGGGGGTGGGTTAACTCTTCTTCTTGGCGCTAAGTTGGGGTGGGGGTTAGAGCTGTTTCACGTTGCAATGGGGCACCTAGACACAGGGTCTGAAGGGTTCTGTTTCAGTTCCTGGGCGATCTGCGGTAATTCCTGAATCAGAGAAGATGCTGTAAGCACTTGGGGTGCAGTACATGAAGCAAACCCAATGCGGGGGGGGGGGGGAGGAGAGGAGGGACTTTGATCACCTAAACTAAGCTTCCCACAGTCTCAACAGGCAGTTACTCCGCAGCCTGGGAGATCTGCCTGTGGCGACCCGGTTGGTCTGAACGTGTCTGGAGGAGGGTGAGATGCCTTGCTGATTTCAGTGAGGCTCATGCCTCGGACAGTGAGAAGCACTGGTCACCATCGGGCACCTGGTGATGATGGAATCCTTGAGGGAGTAGCCAACCGACTCCGTGCCTCCTAGAGGTCATGCTACTGCCACACTCTTGACGGGTGGTTTCTGCAAGAAGCATGTCTGGCAGCCTTGCCGTTTTCTTCAGAAACTTCCAGTTCTCAATATTCTTGTCAAGTGTTCCTTTCGCTGGGAGTGAAATGCTAACCACAAAGAAGGTAAGCAAGCATTCTTTGGGTTCTGTTGCCAGTGACCAGACATTATGTATCTGTAGACCTTCTCCACTGTGACCCAGTTACCTGAATCTGGGCTTATTTTTAAGTCTTTCTATATAGACTTAAAAACAAAGGGAGCTTTAATTGCCACCGTGTGCATATGGAAAGCAGAGGACAATTTATGCTAGCCAATTCTCTTTCTACTATGTGGGTTCCAGGAATGAACTCAGGCAGGCAAGCTCTGAGCAAGGAGTTATGTCTGCTGAGCCATTTTGCTGGCTCAGGGTTAAGATCTTATTTGGTGGCTTAACTTGGTGAATATGGTGGCATGGTATCAATGGTTAATGTGTCTAGTTATCTCTGCTTAAAAAAAGACATTATAGAGAAATATATAGAGAAAAAGATACACACACACACACACACACACACGCACACACACATGCATACACATATATATATATTTTGATGTTATGCCAGATGCTGTCTTACATATGATTACTGTTGGAGTAGGAAGGACAGTTGGGGTTACTTAGAACTCCTCATTAAGACCAGGAAAGTAGTCAGACACAATAGCATATGTCTATAATCTCAGGCTCCTAGATTCTACAGCAGTGCTGATGGAGATGGCTGAGACAGGAGGATCACAAATTTAAAGCTAACCTAGGCTACATAAGTGAGTTCAGTAATAGCCTAGGCATTATAGTAAGAAATTAGTTTGTGAGCTTATGGGGCAATATCTAGAATCACTTATTCATTTTTCATAATTAATGTACATTTGCTAAGTGTTCCTAATCATGTTCATATGACACTTTGATCAATTTCCCCTCAACTTAGCTATTGCTTTGCCTGCCTCTGACCTAGGATTGCAGACAACAGTGTACATGGAGTCCCAACATGCAGCAATATTACTTGGGCAGAGCAAGTAGCTGCTTTCTAAGGTTATCACGTGGAATGCCCCTTTCCAGTCCAAGTGCATATCTTGTTTTAAACAACTTTTTGAAAGGCAGCCAAAGCAAAGGTTGGCTCGGATCTGCCCTCCACCAGGCCTGTTTATGGGATACGGTGTTCTGCTTCTTGGAGGAAGGTGATAAAATAAAGCTGGCATCGGAAGGGCGTAGGAATATGCTTCATGGACTTAAATCCCGTGATAAAGACTGAAGGAAAGGAATAAAGAAGAAAAACACAATGATAAAAATTACTGCTTTACACTTACTGACAGAGGTCAGAGCGAGGTGCTACTAGTTGGGAGGGGAGAGCGCATTAGGAAAAGCCATCTAGTTGGCTCCTTGGCTTACTTTGGAATTTGAGGGTTGGAAGTTGAGGCAAGAGCAGGAAAAATGACATGAAATGTATTTGAATAACTTCTGTTTACTTTCCTGTTCACTCTCAAGGCATGAAATACTTTTTTCCCCCTAGCTGTTCCCTCTAGAGAGGCAGAGATGTTTTTATGATTTGGCTAATGCCACATTAACTTTGGGACACTCGCCTTGAAAAAACGGAAGCTCCATCCCCCTGAGAAATACTAGGAACTCCCTGAAACAACTAGAAACTTCCCAGAAAGTGGTGCCCTCAGCCTTAGTGTTGGAAACAAACACCCCCTCTCCTTCACACCCCCTTGCCCCAGGCTGCAGAAACCTGTTTGTTAAGCAGGGAAGGGAAATGCCCCCCCAGCCAGACAGTCTGAACACAGGAATGCTGGGCAGGAGATCCGATCCACAATCGGAAGGGGAGAAGAGGCTGATAAGCTATGAAGAAAGCGGTGTCAGTCATCAAAACAGGTTTGGGAGGTAAAGTGAGGAGGGCCAGGATGTTTACGATACCATCGGGTTGTGCTGTTAAATCCTGGCATGCATTGCAGGAGTGGTGATTAAGAGGCACTATTTAAACAGCACAGTGTGCACGGGCAATGTGGGCACTGCCAAACTGAGCTCAGGTGTGAGCTGAGCTGCCCTCCTGGCACACAGCTGTCCTGGCCCTCTCAGGCTCCCCCTCCCGAAGTCAGTGCTTAGCTTGGGTCACACAGGGTTTGTATTTTAAGTCTGGGCATTCAAGGCTTATTTCTGTAAGTTATGTGAAGTCCATATTCTTTCAAAATGAAATGCATGTGCGATTTTTTTTTTTTTTTGTATAAGCTGAGGCAATCCTCCTGTCTCAGCTTCAGGGTCAGGAGTGAAATGGAGATCTTTCTGTGGTGTGCTTACTTATCCATAAGACATAGTCTGACTTCACTTAGCATCAGGACAAGGAGATGTCCAGCTTCTATTTTTTCCATTATTTCTTGGAAGTGGGGGCGAGGGAGGGAGGAATGGCAACTTTGAACATTTCCTGGGCACTTATGAGTTTCTAGGATCATTCTGATTCCTACCAGGGAACTTAGACTTGTGGTCATACTGATAAGAGGTGAAAAAGTCTGAGGGTCCTAGAACTTACTCGAGACTGCATGCATGTGGGTTTGTTACTTAGTACAGCCTAGCATTGTTTATGGGATGTGTATACATGTGCATACATTCATGTGGAAGACAGAGGACAAACTTTGTTGTTCTTGCCTCAGCACTTTTCTCCTCCTCTTCCCTTACCTCCTTCCCCTTCCCCTTCTTTTTGAGACATGGTCTTTTATAGCCTGTAGCTCAGCAGCTAGGCAGTTGAGCCCTTTAGGAATTCACCTTTCTTCACCTTTCCCCAGTCCATGCCACTGCATCTGCCTTTTAAAATGTGGGTTTGAGGAATCAAATTCAGGTCTTCATGCTTGCCTTGCAAACGCTTTATTGACTGAGTCATCTCACCAGGCTAGCCTAGCATTTCTAAGACTCTTCTTTGTTCTTCTGATCTCCCCAGGCTGGGGACACACACACACACACACACACACACACACACACACACACACACACACCTGAAATGTATTTCAAGGTGTTTTGAAGCTTGATCCAGGACCCATAAAATAGGGGATTTGACAGGAAAGTATTCAGGTGAAATAGAGGAGGCTGACCATCACCTCTGAGTGGAGTCTGTGGAAGAGTTAGAACACCCAAGTCCTCTTTGGGTTCCCCATGGATATCAGGGGAACATTTATAGACTGACTTAAGTGTGAGTTCTAGGCTCATGCTTACCTCTGAATAAGAAAGGTCATGTTGGGTTAGTGATCATAGGGGCAAACTTTTGACTGTCCCTGCGGAGAGGTTGGTCCATGGCTCCATTGACCTGTGGCTCGAAACCTTGAGATGCTATTCTCAACAGATGCGCTAGAGGTCGCAGCTTGAAAGCAAAGTGCTACTGGAAGATGTGAACTGGACCTTTTGACTTGGCGTCCTCTGGGAGTAGGCTGGCTCTGGTGCTGTTACCATATCACCCTGGTGTTTCCTGAGTTTAGACACCTTGGCTCAGCTTGACCTGCCCACTGCTTCCTTCAGGCCGGGAGGCATGCCAGGGTGAGAGCTTGAGGCTTGGCCTCTAGAGAAACATCCATATCTCCCCTAAAAGGGTACCATTGTCTTTATGTAGTCTGAGGTTCACCTACAACCATTTTATTATTTCATATGTACATGCACAGTGGGATGTATGTCCCTTTACTTACAAAATCAGTAATATTTGGAAATAACAATAGGGATTGAATAAAGGGGTGAAACTCCACATCACAGTTTAATAGTTAAACCCCAATTCCAAATCTAGGTCTATTATTTAACTTATACATTTTTATGTCAGTAGTGCTAGTTCAGAGAACTTCTGTGTACGTGGGTGAGTTGCATGGAAAAGATGAATAACTTCAAAGTATTGTTTGCTAGTTTAGAAATAGCAAATGTCATATTAAAGATAAGACTGTTGAAATTTAGTTTTCTAAATGTTGATTTGAGCAAGGTGCTGATTAATCGTGAGAAGTTGTATCCTCAACTGGAAGGGAAGGTTTGCTTTTCAGGGTGTTGAAATAACAGACATTTGATACAAGACTTGGAGCGGGACTAGAAATATTTGGATTGGTTATATATTATGCCTCTGATGGATACAAATAGGCACTGATTGGGATATGCAAAAACAGATCATCTAACTGTAGCTCACATTGCAGTTAGAACAGACTGCTGTGGCCTAGGATCTTGAGAGCATGATGTTTCTAAGTTACTATGCTTTTGCGAAACTTCATTCCTCTACCAACATGTTAAAGTATTAAGTATGGTGGCATTGTGACATATGGAACATGTGTTAGGGGAGGGCAGAAGCAACGCAGCCCTCTCAAAGCAGTGTTTGCTTATGAGGCGCCCAGTGGGGCGATCTAGAATTTGCTAATGTCACATTTTTAGATGATGTCATGAGAAATAAATTTTGATAGATCAATCACCAAAAGATGAAATCAATCCTCTTGTCCGCCCATGGATAAAGGGGCAAGCAAAATGTGGTACCTGTACATTAAGAATATTATTTAGCCTTTGAAAGGAAGAGATACTGATGCATTCTATAATGTAGATGATACTTGAACTTCATACTAAGTGAAATAAACCAGATATTCTATGGTTCTGTCTATACAAACTATAGGCTAGGGCAAACAGGGTTCTGTGGTGAGGGTTTAGTAAACTCAGAGACTCGGTCGGGGAGGCAAAATGTTCTGGATATAGGTGGTAGTAATGGCTGCACAATAACTTAAATGTATTTAAAATCACTGATTTGCACATTTTTAAAAGTGGTCAGGGCTGGGGAGATGGCTCAGCAGTTGCAGCACTTAATATGCAAACAAAAGACTGACGTCTGTATACCCAGATTCTGTGTCTAATACCAGGCAAGTGTGGCAGCCCACCTGCAATTTCAGCCTCAGAAAGTGGAGACTACGAATCCCCAAAGCAATCTGGCTGGCAAGACTAGCTCTCTGGGTGAGCTCTGGGTTTAATTAGAGACCCCAGTCTCAAAAAGCATAAGTCAGAAGAATGATTGAAGCTGATTCCAAATATCAAACTTAGGCCTCCATGTGCCCATGTATACATGCACTCACGCACATATGTGTACATACACATATGCACATACCACCCTACATGCTCATGAAGATGGAAAAAATGGGTTAAAATGGATCTGAGACTATATTGTTGGTAGCGTGTCTGTCTAGCATGCACAAGGTCCTGGGCTTGATCCCCAGTGTTGCAAATCAGCTGGGAATGGTGGTGTGCACCTATAATTCCAGCTCTTGAGAGGTGAGAGCAGGATGAGAAGTTTGGGATCACCCTGGGCTACATAATGAATTTGAAGATAGCCTGGGTTGTAGTTGACCCTGACTAAAAAAAAAAAAAAAGGTTAAAATGATAATTTTATGCTCATTTTACCGTAATACAAAATTCTGACAGAATAGTTTCAGACTCCCCAGTCAAGAATTGTGTGGTCTGGGAAACACTGCGTTGATCACTGGTGTCCCAATAGGAGTTGGGGCATCATGGCCAGTTGACTGACCCTGGAGACAAGGGAAATACAGACTGCTGTGATAATTTATCATAAGGCTAAGATTTCTCTTCATTCCAGCTTCATATTTATGAAGAGAGCAGCAAGCGATGGTAATATGAAGAAGTGTGCAATTGGCAAAATAAGTAGTTGGAATCTCCATGTTGCTACTCTCAATTAAATATCCACTTACAAACCACATGGGTGAAGCCAGAAGATTCAGGAACCACTGCTTTGAGAAACTGGTGTAGGTCCTGTTAGTCCTTTCTGTTTGGGTGGCTACACTTTCTCAAGGTGCCCTGAATACAAGGAAAATTGTAGCTGAACAGTCTAGAGCCACATTCCACCATTTCCCTCAGCAGCTTTTGCAAAACATGTAACGGTCCAGCTGTAAGCCGTTAACTTGCTCTCAGCGTTTACTGAATATCTGTGTAGACTGGAAAGGCTGATGAATAACGCTTGGTCCCTGCCCTGAAGGGCCTGTGGCTGAGGAGGGGAGGCAACCTGCCATGATATAGTGTGATAAATTGTTTCGTAAAGATGGGATGGGGAGATGGCTCAGAGTTTAAAGCAGTTGCCTCACAAGCAAAAAGACTTGAGTTCAGATTTCCAGGTCCCAGGTAAAAATGCCAGGTGACAATGGCAGCAGCCTTCAACCTGGCCCTGGAAGGTGGAACCTGGGATACCTCAGAACAAAGCAAAGCAGGATGATTCCTAATGTCATCCTGGGGCTTCCATAGGCACATATGTACATACACACACACACACACACACACACACACACACACACACACTCATGCACACACACACTCATGCACACACACACTCATCACACTCATGCACACACACACTCATGCATACACACACGCACAATCACGCGCATCACACTGTACATTTCTTTCATAGAGTGATGGACATAGGGCTGGGGGAACACAGGAGAGGGGTATAACTGTAACAGTATCCCAATGTTTGTTGTAATAGGACAGAAGCAGAATGTTGAAGGCTCCAAGTCAGATCCTTAGGCTGAGAAGTGGGGTCATTTTCCCTCACTTTCACCCTGTAGTGTACAACATTCTTCTGTCAACATGTGGACAGCTGTGGATGGTGAATTTTAGGTTGGGATCTGCAGTAGAAATCAGGTTGAGAGAGAGAGAAAGAGAGAGAGAGAGAGAGAGAGAGAGGGAGAGAGAGAGAGAGAAAGGGAGAAAGAAAGAAGAAAAGAAAGAAGGAAGGAAGAAAAAGAAAGAAAGAAAGAAAGAAATATAGAAAGAAAGAAAGAAAGAAAGAAAGAAAGAAAGAAAGAAAGAAAGAAAGAAAGAAGAAAAAAAGACATGTGGAGAAAGAAGTGGTGGCAGTTTCCTGAAGTCCTAGAGTCTCTAGGCACTACATCCATTTTTTCATTCGATCCTCACGGCAGTGCCGGGGAATCAGCAGTATTAATACTCTCATTTCACAGGTGTGATATCCCAGGCTTAGGGAGGCTACTTGTCTCAAGTCACATGGTGGGGTGGGCTTGATTCCCAGCGCTGCACAACCTCAGAGCTCATCTCCTCTGATCCAGTATCTCCAACTAGTACTAACTCAATTCCTATTCGCAGCTCAGACTCTGCCCTTGGAACTTCTGTCAGCCTCTCATATTTCATGTGTGAAATTAAACTGCAGCCAGTGTTAGTGAGTCCCTCCCATTTAATGTGCGAGATTAAACCGACGTCTCTTCTGTCTACTTTAGTGAGCACCCCCCTTCGGTGCTTATAGGTAGCTGTGCTCTGGAGACCAGAGATCGATGTTGAGTACTTACCCGAATTGCTAGACACTTACTATTATTATTACTGACAAGGTCTGTCATTGAACTTGGAGGTCCCTGATTAGCTAGGCTGGCTGGCCACTGAGCTGCATGAGGGAATCACTTGTAACCCCATTGCTGGGGTCACAGGATGTGTGCCGCTGTGCCAGGCTTTTTCATAGGTGCAGGGAGCAGAACTCAAGCTTGTGTGGCAAGCACATTAGGGACTAAGCTGTCTCCCCAGTCCAGGCTTAAGGTCTTGGCTTACTCTCTTCTCTTCTTGCCTCATCCAGATACTTACTGGTCAACTATTGTCTGCCCTCTTGCTCATTTGTTCTGTGACTTTCTGCCTTATTGTCTCCAACGAAGTGGAACTCCTCTGCCAGATAAGGCCTTTGAAAAGCAAAGCTCGACTAGGATAATGTCACTTTTATATCAAAGCTTTCTGTGGGCTGACTGATAAGAGAGTCAAAGCAATCTTAGTCTCCCTTGTTTGTCATTCAAGACCATCAGTGACATTCCTCAGCTGCCTTCACAATGCCAATTATGCCAAGTTACTGTTGTGTCCTCTATGTTCCTTGTGTTTGTTAAAAAAATTGTTCCCCAACATACTTTGTTGGATACTCTTCTTGTCTCTGACAAAATGTTCATTAGAAGCAATTTGAAGGAGGAGGGCTTTATTTTGGCTCATGGTTTTAAGGGATTTCAGTCTATCGTGGTGGGGAAGGCATGGTAGTGAGAGGGGCTTGGTCCCTGTCCCTGAAGTGGGAATGTGTGAAAGAGCTCCTCACATCATGGGGTACCAAAGAGCCAAGTTAGCTGGAAACCTGAAGCAGATGTGACTTTTAAAAGCCCACCCTTCAGGGCCTATACCCACCAGCTAGGTCCCAGATTCTGGGGGCGGGGAGGTGGTCTCCAACATTCCCAAACAGCCCCATCAATTGTGGACCAAACCTTCAATTACGTGAGCCAACAAGCAGGGGATGTTCCATATTCAACATATGTTAGTTTCGTCTGGGCCTGAATACACATGGCACAGTTCGTTTGAAAGGTGGTCTCCATCGTCATCCTCTGCTGCCATCATAGTTACTTCAAGGTCAATTTCAAGCGGTCTGTCTTCCCAAAGATTTCCTGTCTTGCTTCTGTTGGAAGTGATCTTTCTGTCCTTAGGACACAGGGACAGTGTACACAATATAAGGCAGTAACTTAGCAGCCCCATGGGACATATGCTGTCATATATACTTGCCTTCACTCCCCAGGGACCTCCTTGAAGGTGGGAACATTGTCTCTTGGGGCCTTGCTTGGTTAGCTCAGCTCTTCATCGAAGGTGTGGACTGGATGGGGAGAGAGTGGTGGATGCCAAATGAGGAAGCTGTGAGAAAACTCATCTACACTCATGTCAGGGATTTGGCTTTACATACTTTAAAAATGATCTAATAGCTTCCTTAACATTTTGGCATAGTATTTTAAATTTGTGATTTCTTGTCCTCATTCCTTAGTTTTTTTCCTTCTCCCTCCCTCCCTCCCTTCCTTCCTTTCTTTTTTTGCTGAGACTAGGACTGCAGTCCCTCACGATGTTAGGAATCCCATTTGCAATGGAACCTGGGAAGACCCCATGCTCTCTGGAGGTGAACAGTGCTCAGCCTGCTGGACAATATGTGGCAGTCCCAGGCCTTGAAAGTCAGGTGCATTCTGGCTGATCCTTAAAAATCACTTTTTAAGTCACCATGGGTTCCTCTGGACCCTGGGTATTGCACTAGAAGCAAACTGGTTCCTTCCACCACTGCTGATGCCTCAGGAAATCAGGCAGGCTACTTTCTGGACATGCGTCTGATTAATTTCTGTTTCATACTCTACATATTCAAATGTGAGAGCTGGAGGTTAGAAACCACGTGCAGGTCAGGGGCGGAGCTTCACATCAGAGTGTTCAGATTGGCACTGACAGGAGAACACACTTGGAATGCAGTCACATTGGCAATTCCAAGAAGTTGGTGGTAGTCTTTTGTGTCAAGATGATGTGCTCATGTAAGCCCTGGGTGCCATGGCGATCAGTTGTGGGTAAACACAGAGACAAATCCTGCTTTCTGGACCGACCGAGTACTTAATCGTCTCTCCGTAAGCTGACTTCTCACACAATAAATGTTCCATGCCATCTAATTAAGATGTTTCCCCCAAAAGCCCGGGACTGACTGCTGACCCGCCACTTGAGGTGCCCAGCCCCCTGAATGCTGTGACAAGTGGGGATGTGGGCCCTCTCCTGCAGGGTCGTCATGGTGTGCAGTTTTCTTGGAATGCAACAGGAGTTTGAAAGAAAAAATGAACGAGAGGAGGGCAAGCAAGAAGAGACCGCCCATTAGCAGCCAGACCATATGATGGACTAAAGCAACTTTGGAGCTGTCAGGGCTACAGTTGGGGGAATGTGCCAAGAAGCCAGATGCTGCTTCTGAAAGCCTATTTTCCACAAACTTGGGGCCTGTGATGTTCATCTGAGCCCCCCTCCCCCTGCCCCCCTTGTGGCCCTGAGCATGGGGCTTTATGCTGGATAAAATGACAAAGGCAGGGAGCAAGGGAATTGGGTGCACCTCCAAGGCCAGCATATAAAGTCAAGCAGACATTAAGAAGTGGGGATCTATCCATTAGAGCCTCCAGTGCTATTAGGAATTTGAATTCTGCCTATACCTCTTCCACTGGGGACTTATTTGAATACTACCTAACAAGGGGCAAATTTTAATTTGAAGTTGGAGGTTAGGCAGTGAGGCAATGAGGTCCCACAGTCCCTGGAGACTGTCTGGCTTCTTTCAGTGTCCCGGGGACAGCCATATGCACGTGTCTTCTGGTACTGACTTCATCCTAGATAAATGGAACTGTTCTCATTTTACACATGAATGGACCAAGGAGAATCTTAGTGGCTGAAAGAATGCTAAGTGGCTCGCTTAAAGTTATTCCATTTGACGTCTCTAGGAATAGAACTTCCTGAGTGCCCAAGCCTGTTTCTCAGCACTCATGACTACCCTGTGTCTTCCACTGTCTGGTTTCTCTGTGCATTTGCCCCTCGACTTTGCTATTTCTGTGGCCTATTCTCTCCCTTCACCCCACATTGTTGGATATTGAATTAGGGTACTAATGTATTTCCTTCCAAAACTAACTATATTTTATTTATTTATTTATTCATTCATTCATTCATTTATTCATTTATTCAGTGTGTGTGTGTTATAAGAAAGCACTGTGTGTCTCTGTGAGGACCCAGGGTGATTTTGGGGATCATCCTGAATTGCTTCTACTTCCTTTCTGCTTCACTCTGGGATTTCCCAGGCTCAGGTCACCACAGCCAGAAGTGTAGATTTTCCTACATGTGATCTGGGATCTGAACTCAGGACCTTCTGCTTGCAAGGCAGAGTCTTAACCATGAGCCATCTCTTCAGCTCCTTCTTTTGAAACTAAAAGACTACCAGAGGGGTTAATTAAAGGTTTTGGAAGGGACATCTTCTAGCATCGATCCATCTTTCTCTCTCTTCCTCCCTTCCTTCCTTCCTTCCTTCCTTCCTTCCTTCCTTCCTTCCTTCCTTCCTTCCTTCCTTCCTTCCTTCCTTCCTTCCTTTCTTCCTTCCTTCCTTCCTTCCTTTCTCTTTTAGTGAGTGTATATGTGCATGCCAGTGCATGTGGATGTGCTTGTGGAGGCCAGAGGACAACCTCTGGTTTGTTCCTGTTCTCTTGAGCAGGGGCCCTTGCTGGTCTGTGACTCTTCTCGCAGACCATGTTCAGGTTCTGAGAACTTCCACCTGTGTTCATCTCCCCAGAGTTAAGAATGCCCTGTGCAGCATGTTTGAATGTAGGCTCTGTGAATCAGATTCAGAAATACTTTACTAGCTGAATCATTCCACCCCCACCTCAGATGTCTTTTTTTTTTTTTTTTTTAAAGATTATTTGTCCTGGGGGAGTTTCTGGAAATAGGGTGAAGATATCCCTCCTACAATCTTAAAACTTTATTTATTTATTTATTTATTTAATGAATGAGATTTTGTGTGTGTGTGTGTGTGTGTGTGTGTGTGTGTGTGTGTGTGTGTATGTGTGTGGTGTGCGCGTGCGCACGTGTGCCAGAGTGCACTTGAATGTATGTGCCTGTGGAGGCCAAGGGTGACTTCAGGAATTATCCTGGGTTGTTCTCCTTCCTTAGTGCTTTGCCCTGGAGTTTCCCAGACTTTGCCATCCAGGGTTGGAATGGCAGGCTGCTGCCACACCTGCCTGGCACTTTTATATGGGATCTGGAAGATCCAAACCCAGATCCTTTTGTTTGCAAGGTAAGACTTTAACCGCTGTGCCATCTCCCCATCTGCCTTTTACAATCTTGAAGTATGAGAAAATGATTCTCGTACCCGGCAAACAGAGCATTTGGACCGTCGGTGATAGACAAGTTTCATACATTTCCTGAAGACATTGGGGTTCGAGCACTTTGCCTGGATGCCGCAGGGGCTGGATGATGTGATTGCCAGCAGAACTGCTTATGGTTCATTCTCCACCCAAAGGAATTCAGGCTTGCAGCTGAGGTATTGGGCCACAGAAAACTTAAGACGCCTTGTAGTCAGTGTGAATGTGGTTCTGTTTCGACAGCAGTGCTGAAGCAAGTGAGCTAAGTGAAGGACATCCTTGCAAAGGTGTCGTTACTGTTAGGGGTTCCCAGTAGTAGCAGAAAGTCTACCACTTTCAGCCTGCAGGAGTGGGAGGAGAGGGCACACACTGAAAAGCTATCACTGTCACCCGAGGAGAGGGTGCAGGGGAGGAGCTGAGAGACTCAGCCGTAAAGGAGTCAGAAGAGCACATACTCTGACCCCATTCTTCCCCTTCTGCCGATGTCTCCCGTTGGCTGAAGTCTAGAAGAGAGGGAACCAAGGAACTGTCTGCGGAGGGTCGAGAAGGGTAGAGGAAGATCTGGACAAGGAAGAACCTATTACAGCTGGGGCTCAACTGATGGGGGTTCTCTCTCCTATTTCAAGTTCACACTGATTGGATATGACATGCTTTCACACAAGGACAGAATCTTTAGGTTTAGAGTTGACTTCAGTGCCGATCTTAGGGGATGTAGCTCAGAACCTGACTAGATGGATCACAATGGGATTTTAATTTATTTGGAGTTATTCAGGAAAACATTTCCAACTACAAGATTAGTGAGACACTCACTGTGTAAAAATCACACTGGTCCATGAATAAGGACCAGAAGGGGGAAATGGGATGAAAAAAGCAACTTCATGGTTTATGGCGAGAGTTGAGGAACTTTTCTCTTTTAATATCCTGTGTTGCTACTTTTTTTCTTTTTGGTGTGATGTATATGTGTATAGAAGATTGCCTTCGGAAGTCAACCTGGATTGCTCTTCTTCCTTATTGCTTTGCTCTGGGTTTTCCCAAGCTCTTCTTTCTAGGGCCAGAATTATTTCTGACCAACATTTTTACGTGAGATATGGAATCTGAACTCTGATCCTTTTGCTTGTCAGGAGAAAGTTTGAACCATCTCCTCAACCCCTCTGCTGCTTTTTTAATGCTTTTCAATAAATTAAAAAATAAGGAGAAGCCACCGTCTCCTAGCTGACCTTGCTGAGATTTCTGGACAACTATGTTGCCCCACCTAGTGTCTGGTACGGTAGATTTGGTCCTGAAAGTTTCTTCCCTGTGACTGGAAAGTTAAACTAGCATCCACATGAGGCTCATTTTAACAGAGCCCTCAAGGTTTCTAAGCATTTCTCCCATAATTACTTCTGCCTGCTTTGTAAGTAGCTTGAGGTGGAAGGAGGAGGGGGGACGTTTTCCTTAGCTGTTTCAAGTAGCTTTGTGCCCAGTTCTTGGGTCACCGTAGAGGCACAGAGCAGGACCCAGATTCTTACATAAAATCCTTGAGAGGAGGCGTTCTGTGCTGTGAGACCAGTCCTTTGTTGGTGGGGGGATCAGGGAGGGAGGAGTGTTGTGATTCCTGGGGGTAGGAAGGGAGTCAGCACACCATCAGAACTCTTTCCTATCTCCCCCAACTCTTTCCCTGGTGAAGAGGCCACAGGGTGTCACCAGTCTTTATCAGTGGCACAGAGCAAATGCCAGACCCCATTTCCAGCGTAGAACCTTAAACGGTAGAGAAGGGGGGTTGCATACTCCTCTTTCTAACCGCTTTGGCGATCCTGACTTGGATGTCTGTAGACTGTCACGAGGGTTGACAGGTATTGTTTCTGATCTTATAAGCTGTGACGGGCTGACAAGTTATCTGAGCTGAGCTGGTTCAAGGGCCTGGCTTCCAGATGTGGACCAAGAGTTTGGTGGTGTTCCGTTCTCCTCCTACCTCCATCTGCCTCACATGGACAAAAGGCTGAAAACACTTCAGGGGTTGGGGGAAGGGGAAAGATGGTAGACGTAGAACTGATGTCGTTAGGTGAGACTGGATCTAGAAAGAATTTTGCTTATATGAGCGAAGAGACATGAACTGTGGCAAGACAGTTAGCTCAGTGTAAGGAATAGGCCCGGCCTTGGGCAGAATTTATTGCTGGCTGACTCTTGGTTTCTAGATCTATATGCAAACTAAAAAATAATGAAGACTACCACAAAGAATGTAGTCGTTGCTTGGTACTTGGTAGATGGTCAGAGTTGCTGGAAAGACCTTGATGCAGATGGGGTGGTGTCTGTCCTGACAAAGGGCAGGTCTAATCCTGTGGAGCATGGGACATGGAATTGAAAGTTCTGGTTTGAACCTTGAGTTTCTCATGATTTGTATAATCAAACCCGTAGCCTAGGGTCTCCCAAAATAATGGACCAAGTCCTTTTTGCTTCTGAGGCAGATTCTTTTGTCTCTGTGTGTAACACTTTACTTATTCCAGTGACCTAAAGCAGGGTAATGTACTTTCTGTGTTTCTCTTTCTGACTAGCAGAAGAGAATTCCAATTGCTCTGCTCACCTGGGGGGATTCCTGTGGTGCTTGAATGAAAATGTATGTCTGATACCATCCACTAGGATGCTTTATTTATTTCTGTATGTATTTATTTATTTATTTACTTAGACAAGGTCTCACTCTCAGTCCAGGATGGCTTGGAACTCACTATGTACTTACAGGATGATGACAAGATGATCTTAAAATGGTGACGATTCTCCTGCTGGAGTTATAGGCATGAGCCACCATGCCCAGTTTGAAAATAACGGATTTTAAGTCGGTATTTTCATGCCTCCTTATGTCACTTCCTGAACTTTCAAATACAGACAAGTGAACTGCAGGAGAAAAGGCCTTGGCCCTACAGTGGGCAAGGCTGGGTGGTGGCCAGATGCTGTACAGTGCTCAGTATTGGCCACACCAATGTCCCTTTGCTGGGACCACAGCTCCAGGCTGGGGACCCCTAAGGGACAAACCTCACAGGTGGAGGACCCCAAGGGCTAGAATCACCGGAGAAATGACCTCTCAGAGGGGACATTGTCCAGGCCTGATGTCTCTGACTAGAACAGTCCCTTTTGTTTGGCCTTTCTATGTCACTGTGCTTATGAGAGTCAACTGAAGAGCAAGGACAAGATAAAATAGCATGAGGCGTCTCAAGATTAGAAACTAGTGTAAATTAATAGAAAAATAATAGCACTCTCCTGACACTGTGCCTTTGGGGTTTTCAGGGCCTTGAAGCAGTAATGTCTTATTCTACGGTTGAGTCTTGCTTTGTATTTCTCTGCAGTTAGTTGGTGCTGGGAGAGCTGCGGTCAGGACTTGAGGAACTCAAGCAAAGAACAGAGCAATAAAGGATGGTTGGCAGCATTCAGCTTTCTAAAATATTTTTTGTTCTCCTCTCAGAATGCGTCTCATCATGCTATTGAAAATAAATTAATTAGGAGATTTTGAAATGGGGCGGGGAGATGGCCCAGTGGGTGCAAGCGCTTCCCATACCATCCTGAGCATCTGAGTTTGATTTTTCAGAGTCCATGGGAAAAGCTGGGTATAATCCCATGGCGAGATGGGAGGAGGAGAAACCACAACTGGCCAGACGTGTGGTCAGCTAGTCTGGCGTACAGTGCAGAGGGGTAGAAGCAGGGAGAGCAGCCTGCCTCAGCAAGGCGGAAGGTCAGACCTGAACTCCAGAAGTCGTTCTCTGACCTTCCATACTCACGTCATGGCGTATGTGTATCCACAGTCACACATACATGCCTGTAAGCATATACACACATGTACAAACGACCCTTCAAAGAGATGAGCATGTATGTGTGCATTGTAGTTACATATACCTTTACATCTTCATCACTGTTTCAGGATAGGTTTTGTTTCTCACATTAAAATAATAGGAATATTAGGAAAGCACGAATCCTTTTCTTAGATTTCTAAAATAATTTTTTTCTTGTGTGTGTGACTTGTATGTGTGTATATTCAAGTGTGCCCATGTATGTGGAAGTCAGAGGTCACTGTTGGATGTCTTTCCATCACTCTTCACTCTCTCCAGGTTCTGTGGAACCTCAAGCTTGATAATCCATCGGGACTAGCTGGGTAGCAAGCTCCAGAGAATCTGTCTCTACCTTCCCTAGAACTTGGATTATGGGCATGTGCCACCATGCCCAGCTTTTTATGTGGGCGCTGGGGCTTTGAACTTATATCGTCACACTCATGTGTCAGGCACTTTACCCACTGAGCTGTCTTTCCAGCCCTATCTAAAATACATCTTTAAGATAAAATTCAGGGGCTGGAGAGGTGGCTCAGGGGTTAAGCCTCCGCCTTGCAGGCGGAAGGTCCTGAGTTCGGATCCCAGATCCCACGTATAGACGCCAGGCGGAGGCGGGGGCGACCTGCGCTTCTGGTCCTGGTAGGGCGGAGCCTGTGAATCCCGGGGCAGAAGGAGGTGGAGGCGCCCATGGTGGTTCCCGATTCGTCCGTTGTTCTACACATACACAGACACACACACATACACACACACACACACACACACAGACGCGCGCGCACATACACACGCATATGCACACAGTTGAATAAATAATAATAATAATAATAATAAAAAGAAGATAAAATTCAGGATTTTAAAAAAAAATCTTTGAGGCTAGGGAAATGGCTCAGGTGTTAAATCCTTTGCTTTGCAAGCTAAAGGACCTGAGTTTGAACCCCCGGATCCCATGTTTAAAAAAAAATGCTGGGTGGAAATGGTAGTGGTCTATGGTTCCAGCCCTGGAAGGCAGAGCTTGGGAAACCCTGGATGGAAGGAGGCCGAGCAATCCAGGATAATTCCCCAGTGTCGCCATTTTGGTTCTTTCATTAACTGGCCACAAGCTCTTTGGGGAGACTTGGGGAAGGACTACAGCAGTACAGAAACTCAACAGCCTCCCTCTTAACACACAATCCAGCTCCCCGCCCCCCTTCCGCTCAGCCCAGTGGCTATTTTTTTCTTCATCTTTTCACCCAAACTCTCCTCCCACAGCCGTCCCCCGCCCCCTGCTCTCTATGTGGGCCGTTCCTCTTGTTCTTGGATGCCTGGGTTGCCCTTTATCTCCTCGCCATCTGTGTAAGGGGATCCTGCCAAGATGATCAGATGGGAACTCAGGGCCAGAAACATTTTAATTAATTTATGGTGATAAAATGCGAAAAGAAAACCATTGAGGAAAGTCTGGGCCAAAGAAAATTAAACCTAAGAGGAAACAAAGAAACGAGAGAGCCGTGCGGTCCTGGAAGGAAGGGCCTGCTTGGCAAAGGAGCCTGCTTTCTCTTGCCTATTTTAGCAATTCCCCAGTTCAACAGCCGGCGGAAAAAACCCAAGGCAGGGATGGAGGGGACAGGGCAGAGGCTGAGCAGCCAGTCCAGCTTGCTTTTCCAGGAGGACACTTGAACTTGGGTGTGTAGAAAGTGCAAGAAGTGAGGCTGAGGGACCCAACACAGGGCGACCAGGCCAGCGTGTCTGCAGAGTGCAGAAGAGGGAAGTTTTGTGAAACAAATTCGGAAAATATCAGATCTTCAAATTAGTGCTTTTTTCCCCCCCTCAATGGGGGATTGAACCCATGGTTTTGTGCATGCTGGGAAGTGCTCTACCACCGAGCTCAATTCCCAGACCCTCTTTTTTACCTCGTTTTGAGACAGGGACTTGGTAGGTTAATAGGCTGCCATTGAACTCATCCATTCAGTACTTCCAAGCAGGTCTTGAACTTGGAATCTTCCTGTCTCATCCTCTCTAGTAGCTGGAATTACAGGCATGTGCCTTTAGGCCTTACAGAAGCCCATATTTAAAGTATGGTCATTCACGTGACCATTCAGCACACAAGTCTTGGGTGAGGAAAAGGCTAGAAAAACCTGATATTAGTTAGCCTTATTTCTCCTAAGGGGGAAGTAAATATTTACTTGCAGCAATATTTACTTGCAGGCTAACTAGATTATTTGGCTTATCTGCTTTTTTTCTTTTTTATGTAAACTATCTATTGAATGCTGAAAAAGACATGTTTCTTAGTTGTTCCTTTTTCAGTTGAACTTTGAAGACAAGAGAGAAAGGTAAAATGCTTAAGAAACAGCACATGATTCTGGGGGGAGGGGAGGAGAAAGAAATCATTTGGTTTCTTATCGATTAGTCACGTCTCTTGTTATGATTACGTGAGGGACTTGAAGGAGGAAGGACTTATTTAGTCTCGTGGTTTGAGCAGGGTGTAGCTGTCATGGTGGGAAGGCACTAGGACTCAAGTCCTATGGCTGGGCTTTGGGAACACAGATGGCTTGTTACATGTGTAAGGTGGTCGAGAGAGTTCCAGAGGAACTATGGCTCGGCTATAACCCATAAAGCCTGCCCCCAGTGATATGCTTTCCCTTAGGTGAGGCTCTAACTCCTAAAGGTCCCAGCACCTCTCAAAACCACAGGACCAACTGCCACTGGGTTTTCAAACATGAACGTGCATGTGAAAGTTTCACATTCAAACCCACAATAATTGTTTATGTGGATATTCTATGTCCTTGCTAGATTTGATGGTCTTGATCCAACTGGTATAATTCAAGGAAAATAGACTCTCTCAAAAGCTGATGAGATGGCTCTGTAGATAAGGCCCTTGCCCTTCAAGTGTGAGGATTGAGTTCAGATCCCAAGAACCTATGGCAGATGTGGCGGCCTATAGTCCCAACATTTAGGAAACACAGACAGGGGTTCCTCGGGGCAAGCTGGCTAGGAAGACAAGTTGATGGGTGAGCTCTGGGTTCGATTGAAACACCCTGCCTCAATAAGTGAAGTGGAGAAGAGCTGAGGAAGACAATACTTGTTGTTAACTTTGACCCTCCACATGCACATGTGCATATGTGCAAGTTCAGCTGCACATTCATGCACCCTACATACACATGTACATGCAAAAAGAAAATCAGCTGGGGCAGGAATATACAGTAAAGAGAGGAAGGGCACATTAGCTGAAGACAGGGGGAGAAATCAGAGAGGCTCTCTGCGATTTGGAGGAGCCTATAGCATAGAGTGCCTATTTGTTCAAATTAAGAGCGAACTATGTAAAATTGAACAAATAGATTGGTGTTGAACTTAGTAATAGATTATTTATTCAGTTGATTTAATAGAATAATAAAATTTAGAACTGTAAGTGACTTCATACCATGCGTTGGAATTGGACCTACCTGGAGAGTTGGCTCTTTTGTTTCTTTACAATGTAAGTGATTGGAGCCCCTCTTTCTAGGGCTTACATGATGCCGCTTGAAGAAGCCTGAATGGCATTGACATGGCACTGACGCCCATGCTGGTGAGTTTATTCATCTGACACTGAGCTTGCTGAATGCCTACTAAGTGTAAGACACAATGCTTAGGTGCAGCCAACAGTAACTGGAAAAAATGCCTGGGGTGGGGGTGGTTGATCTGTGGGTGACCTTTTAATTTCCACTTAAAGAAATAATCAGAAAGGTTAGAGACTTTCTCTAGATCCCCTGGTTATGTGTTGGAAAGCCATAATAGAAGGGTACCAGGATTTCCACACTTTTTCCATTAACTAGCCCTGGCTGACTCTCTGATCATTGTTCACTTAGGCCTATAATGAAATATCTGGGATTGGAAAGCAGTCAGGGTTGGATCAAAGTTCAAATCCTTGCTTTACCGTGTGCTGGTTTCTGACACAAAGCAGGGCACAGCCTCTAGCAACTTTGGTTTCCTCACCTGCATCACAGAATCATATCTACTGCATGTAGGTGGTCATGGTGGGTATTTGATGGAGTGACATTAGTGAAAGAAACCAGCACAGAGCCGACCGAGGACTTTGGGAGAACTCGATTAGTAGAGTTTCTGTCTAGTTTTTGGCTGAAGGGAACACACCTACCTCCAAATTATTACAAGTTATTGGGGTTGTAGATGTATGTAGAAAGCCAATTTGGGAGCTGACCAAAGGAGATCTTATCTATTGAAACATGCCAAGCTGGTGTTGGGCCCAAGTGGCATCAAATGAATTCTGTCAGTCGAAGTGATGTACACAGAGGCTCACAAAAGACACCAGAAGCTTTTCCAGTGCCAGCCAGAATTTCAAAGCTGGCATAAAGAGAATGTGAAATTGGGGTGCAGGTAGGTCCTGCAGACAGAACCTGGACTGTAGCATGGGGGTCTCTGGAGCCCCCTCCATGTCTTCCTCAAGGTGTCTCTGTAGACCTGTGAGCCTTCCCTGGGGCATGATGTGTTTATACTCCTAGATTGCGCACAGCTGGCCAAATTAGCTCCCTGGTGGCAGCCTTGGTCTCCAGTAAGGTTTCCTGACAGGACAGAAGTCAACACCCAACTTTTTCCAGGTACCAGAGCCACCATATGATTCTGAATTAGAAAGAAATAAGAAGAATTTGGTTGGATTAAGGTGAAGGCATATGTACCACTAGCAGAAACAAGGCCAAAAGGCTTAAGAACAAAGGCCTTTCAAACCTTCTTTACTTAAGGCATCTGGTTTATCATGTGCATATGACCAAAGGAAATGCATAGGATGTCTACCAGAAGACATATGTACTAGTTAAACACTAGTTGAACATGGATGCCTTTTGGGTATCTATCTGAGAAACTCAGGAGTAAAGTAAGTTTATCTGGAATCTCATATATATATGTGTGTATATATACATATATATATATATATATATATATATATATATCCCTCCCTTCCTCTCTTTCCCTTTCTCTCTGTCTGTCAGTCTGTCTCTCTGTCTCTGTCTCTCTCTCTATATGTATATATATATTATAAATAACAGGTGTCAACTTTACAACTGAGGATTGAGCCTTAGGTACATGTACGAAAAACTGTTTAGCACTGAGTAAGCCTGTAGGAGATGATCAATTGATGTGAGAAGTTTCAGAACATAGCGGGTGGGACTATTCCCTGGGCAGGTGGATGAGAGAGAGAGAAAGAGAGACATAGAGAGAGAGAGAGAGAGAGAGAGAGAGACAGAGAGAGACACAGAGAGAGAGAGAGAGAGAGAGAGAGAGAGACAGACAGACAGACAGAGCGGCAGAGAGAGAGAATGGCAGGGAGGAGAGCTGGTGGAAAAGTGGCAGATTGACCAGTCAGAAAGCGTCTCTCCCTCTATTCTTCTGGGCATGCGTGCGGCTAGTTCTCTCAGCTCCTGATGTTGGTATGGCTCTTCCGCCATCATAATGGACTATAACAGAGAATCATGAGCATAAATAAAACCCTTGTTCCCCTAAATGACAAGTGAGAGACTAAGATATCATATAAAAGATTGCCCATTACAGCAGTGTATGTGACAACTCCAAATGGGACACTTCTTACACACTTATCAACAGTAGGATGGATAACACATGGCATTATGGTCACACAATAGGAAGTTGCACAGCAAGGACAATGAACTCACCTTAAATGTGAAAACACAGTTGAATTTCATGATCCAAATATTAGTGCAGAGGACCAGATGCAAAAGAATACACACTCTGATTCTGTTTATATGATATTTGAAAATAGATAAAATTTAACTAGGATACTAGTTCAGGATCATGGTTACCTTTGGTGGGGGACAGTCACTGAAGAGACATCCAATCAGGTTTCTGGAGATGTGCTGATGATGTACTATTCCATGATGTGGCACTTCAGCGTGTGAAAGTTCACTGAAGTACACATTTCCCACAGTGCCCTTTTGTATCTCTATGTTAAGCCTCAAGGAAAGGCACTGAAAAAAAGAGCATGATAGGGTCCCGGATTGGAGGTGTGCACTGCGGGCGTCCCAGTATGAAATGATAGCTAAGCAACACTTAATGCTTAAAAACTCCCTGCTGACTTAATGGAGAATGGACCATTGCTGTTCTCTGGTAAGCCATTCTATAAGAATGTCAGAGAATTAGAAAAGATCGCAGGAGTTTGAGCGATAGTGACCCTCAATATCCAATGTAAAAAAAGCTGGGCATGTAGGATGCTTATAATCCTAGAGCTGAGCAGAGCATTGGATCCCTGAGACTCTCTGACCAACCAGCCCAGCCTACTTGGTGAGCTCCAGTGAATGAGAGACTCTGTCTCAAAAACAAGGTGAATAGCACCAAAAGAATGACATCTGAGGCTGACCTCTGGCCTCCACATGCACATACATACATATGTGTGGGCGCCTGCACACAGGTACACTCCCATGAACAGTACACACATGTGAAAGTAAAATAAAAACCACAAAGTCACCTTGGGATGTCTACATTATCAGACTCTCATTATCCAAACCACTGTATCAGTTACTTAGGAGGGGCTTCCTACCTTCCAGGTGCCATCTGGCTTAAATCTCTGTGCACAAGTACCTGGAACTCTCATTGGTGTGGAGCATATCTAGCCACAGGGTGATGGGATTTCCCTTCATGGAGCTGCTTCTCGGTCCCCAAGGCCCATGAGCCCATCATGAAATCCAGTTTGGTTGGGTCTTGAGGTCTTCTATGTGTAAACACAGCATAATTATTTGCTCTTGGTCTTTGTTGAGCAAAATGTGCAGGGAGATGTTTGGTCTGGGGTGTGGCTTGCAGCATGGCAGGGATTGCCTCATCTCCTTGATGTCCATAAAAGGGAAATGAAAAGAGATTGCTAAGTGGTCCATGTCGGACATCTTCCTGGAAACATGATAGCAACACAGAGGTGCAAAGATCTAAGTCAGTAGCAGCTCTCAGCGCTTGCTCCAGCCCAGGTAGCCTCTTGTCATCTGGTGCATGTTCTCCCAAACCCATCAGAAGCATCAAGTGTTTGAGAGATGGTTTAAGCCACGTGAGAGGCTGGGTGAAGTCATTTTTCAATAAGAAGGTTGTGGGTGGTAGCTGTGCAAGCTCATATCTCAATGGATTCGAGGGACATTAAACAGTTCAAATCTAACCCACTGCACAATATCAAAAGCAGGTTCCTTTGGATACCAGGCTTCTGAAGTGGGACTCTGTCTCTCTCTGTGTAAAGATGGCTGCCTCCCTTAGTGATATTAGACAAGAAGCCCTGGATTTTAGGGAGCAACTGTGGAACCAACTGATGCTATAATGTTCTGGTGGTTCGTGAGGACTCTGCCCAGGTGACATACACATATATGGAAGTAAGTCTCATATACACACACACACACATATTCACATATATGTGTGTGTGTGTGTGTGTGTGTGTGTGTATGTATGTCCTGTGTGTTAAGGTGTAACCAGCAAGTCTTGGGCTTGTTCCTGATAGCCCTTTCTTCTACTTTGCATGCACCACCTCTAGACCCCAGGGTGATACAAAGGCTGCCCTCTTATTCATGGAAAGTGGAGGAGAGAAGGAGAGAAGAGATGTGACTGTGTGAGGTCTGGTAGGTCAGCTGTCATGTGATCCTTGGTCTTAGCCTTTCTCAAGACCAGGGGAGGTTCTAACAGTAAAGATTCCCCACCCCCTGTGCAGCATCAAGTTAGGCCAACGTGTTTCCTCTGACAGCTTCCCAGGGAGGTTCTGTCACCAGTGACTATTGCTGGAGTCCAAATATGCTTCTTGGGAAGGACAAGTGGTCAGCTTCTCACCACTAATGCCTCAGGCAGAATGTGTTAGCCAGGCACATGATTCCTTCAGGATCCAAGACCCAGCTTGGTTCACCAGCTCATCCATCTATCTATCTTTCTATCTTTCTTTCTTTCTTTCTATCTTTCTTTCTTTCTTTCTTTCTTTCTTTCTTTCTTTCTTTCTTTCTTTCTTTCTTTCTTTCTTTCTTTCTTTCTTTCTTTCTATTTTTTTCCTTCCTTCCTTCCTTCCTTCCTTCCTTCCTTCCTTCCTTCCTTCCTTCCTTTCTTTTCTTTCCTTTCTTTCTTCTTTCTTTCTTTCTTTCTTTCTTTCTTTCTTTCTTTCTTCTCTTTCTTTCTCTTTCTTTCTCTTCCTTCCTTCCTTCCTTCCTTCCTTCCTTCCTTCCTTCCTTTCCCCTTCTCTCTCTGTCTCTCTCTCTCTCTCTCTCTGTCTCTCTCTCTTTCTCATGGATATGGGTAGAAGAGGGCACTTGAATGTGTATCTGTAGAGGCCCAAGGGTGACACTGGTAATCATCCTGGGTTGTTCTATGTCTTTATTGCTTTGCTCTGGGGTTTCCCAGACTCAACCTTCCAGGGCTGGAATTGTAGGTCATGGTTATTTCTCTTGATGTTTTTACAGCAGATCCAAATTAATTTTTTTTGTTTGTGAGGCACTTTAACCTCTGAACCATCTCCCCAGCCTTCATTAATTCGTTTCTATGGAAAAAGAAAGACAGGAACATTCCAGAGAAAAAGGACTAGCCGAGGAGTCCAGGACGGAGTTCCACAGAAGTTGCTCCACCTGCCATCCCACACCTAAGGTTACCCATGACAAGCACTAGCTTCTAGAGGCAGGATTTCTTTACTCTTATAACTTGCATGGGGACCCCCAGAATTTGTCAGTACTTGGGTCATCTCCTGGAATTCACACTCCATGGAGTCCCTCCCACTAACTGTTACCTGGTGTTGCAGTTCGCCTGCATGGTTGCTGATAAATAACCGTCAAATGGCTTAAGGGAACAAGGGATTTATTTTCTCTTATGATTATCTGGTTACAGTTCTCAGTCCAGTTTGACAGAAGAGCATGCACTAACACCAAGGCTGAGGGAACTGGCCACACCATCTCTACATAACAGCTGAGCGAGGGACGATCCTTACTTGCTAGACTAACATGTCTGGCCAAGTGTACACAAGGATGCCGACTCTCTCAACCAGATCTCAGTATTTTATTCATCTGTTCAGGGCCTAGTCCCACCCACCACAAAAGGTTGGGCATTTCCCATCAGCTAGGCAATCTCCTTCAGGTTTGCTCTGGCTTAACGCAACCATTAATTCTCCACAAATGTGCCCAGAGCTCAAACCCTCAACTGTCAAGTTGACATCTGTGCCTAATTATGACACCTGGTTTTATATTTAATTTGCTCCAGGGTGGGGAGGGGCCCGTAATATATTTGTAAGTAACATTTGGGCTAAATACTCAACTTCACCAGTGAGAACCTATTATTAACATCCATCATCTTAGATGATATTGATGATGATGTTACATGGTAAGACTTGAACTTGACTGAAATGTATGAGAAGAATTTCTCCTAGTTTATATACATACACATGCATGTATACAACACTACATATATATATATCACACAAACACATATATATACATATGTATATATGTATACTATGCATATACATAATGCATACTATATCACACACACATGCGCGCACACACACACACGTTTCCCTTTTCTTGCTGCAGGTCGGGCTAGAGTCTTGAACTCTGAACTGACTGAGGAGTTGACTGTTGACATGGCTACCAATATGCCAGGTAGGCACTGTGGCTTAGGTGCTGCGTAGTGGCTTGTTGGGCTTTCTGAGAGACCACTGACCCCATTAACCAGGGTTTCTTCAATGATTTCGCTCTGCAGTAGCCCCCCAGTCTCTGGGTCCATTAGTTGGCAGGATAATTGGGCTGTGCCCATGGAGAGATGTGTTTCTTACTGGCTCTTCCCCTCTGGACTTAGTTTACGCTGACCAAGCTCCAGCTGTATTTGCTTTCTAGCCGGCCTGGGTGGGTAAGAAAGGAGCAGGTTTCTTTTGGGTGGGGAGGAACATTCTTTTCTTCCTGTGGGGAAGGTGGTATTTATGTTTCTCAGAAAAGAACTTCCCGAAGAAAAACATATTGCTGTGTGTGCTGTGTATTTGGGGTAGAAAGAGAACAAGTTAAACAATCCATTTCTACTAAAGCCTAGTCCCAAGAAGAGAGAGAGAGAGAGAGATCTAGAAATCCCTTCCTCAGTTGAGCCTGTAGTATTGGGCTATGCTTATAATCATCTAGGAACTTTGTAAGGAACATACCAACTAATCAGGATTCTCTGGGCGTGAGGCCTGAGTCTTGGTATTTTTTTTAAAGCTCCCCGGAGGATTTTACCATGGAGCCAAGGCCAAAAACCACTAGAGTAGAGTACAGAACCTATTACAGGGAAGTGTGAGGGAGGGGGAATTACCTGAAGTCAAGTAGAAGGAAAAATATTGGCTGTTTATTGAGGACCCATTCAGGGTTAGGCTTTGTGGTAAACACTTGCCTTATATCATATCACAACAGCATTGCAAGGCAGGTCTCACCTGTTGTCTCTTGATTTTATAAAGGAAAAAACAAGGCTTAAAAAGACAAGCTGATTTGCATAAAGTTGTTGAAGCTAGGAGATGGGAGTTCCAAAGCCACTAAGCCACATGCTCCTGTAAAGGACCATGTTGCAGTTCGCCTGCGTGGTTGCTGATAAATGACCATCAAACGGCTTAAGGGAACAAGGGGTTTATTGTTTCTAAGATTATCTGGTTACAGTTCTCAGTCCAGCTTGATAGGAGAGTTCACGCTAACACCAGGGAACTGGCCACAGCATCTCTACGTAATGGCTGAGAAAGGGGCGATCCTTATTTGCCAGACCAGCATGTCTGGCCAAGTGTACAAAAGGATGCCAACTCCCTTAACCAGCTCTCTGTATTTTATTCCAGGGCCTAATCCCACCACCATAGGCTGGGCCCTCCTCATCAGCTAGACAATCTCCTGCAGGTTTGCTCTGGGCCCAGCTCAACCTCTAATTCTCCACAAATGCTCCCAGAGCTCAAATCCTCAACCATCAAGTTCACACTTGTGCCCAATTGTGACAGACTGTTCTAGAAGCCAATGAAGAAGGACCATAGTCTTCGGTAGATGGCATGCTCATGGCTATGGTCATGTGCCAGGTAAAGATGGGTGATTTCAACATAGTTTAAAGGCAAATTCCAAGTGCTCATCTGCCCTGTAGCTTTCATTGGCTCTTCCCTTGTTTCCTGCTGTTTTTCTTTTTCTCTTCCCATTTAGTCTTGCTTCTTCTGGCTTTCTAGAGAGTGAGCCTGGCCAGAATTCATTATCTTTCCATCCAAACAGTTTGTACACCTCTGGGAGCTTTGTCCTGCAGACAGAGGTGTGTCTTCTTCTTGCTATGTGCCAGCCTGGAAGCTGGGACTTGTCTGACGCCCTGTCCACACCCTGACCTCTCCACCATGAGAATGGATGAAACAGCTTGGTCTAGAGCCAACTGCTATTGAGTGAGTCTTTCTCCTTGCTGTTTCTTACTACCACTTCCTCCGGCCTGATCATTTTCTTGGAGTGAAAGCATACTACTTATTGGGGAACAGGACTACATCTGTTAGGAAAATAGGATTAAACAGGACTAAACCTCATGGTGCATTTCTCTGACTTTGCTTTTTCATATGGTGGTTTTCATTTTTGGAAGCTTGCTGGTGTTCATCATATTAAAAAATACCTAATCAAATTGGTAAGAATGAGAAAGTATAAAAGAACACTTGAAAACTGAAAGGAAACAGAAAACTTTGCCCTCAGCTTCATTTCAGATGATTAATCTTATCACAACAGGTCTGAGGAATCTTGAAGTAACTTAGGAACGTGATATTGGGCTATATACCTGTGGTCTTGGAGGAGATGGAAGAACAGGAAATGAGTCCTGGGCTCCTTATAGTGGGCTGGCTTTAGTGAGAAACCACTGTAAATGATCCAGTCGGCTCAACTAGTTGAGAGCAAGAGCTATAGAGTAAGAAAGGTGCCAATGTGCAATGGAGAAGTCAAGAAAGAACCAACTGGAATTGGGAGCCTGGGTGTAGACTCAGAAATTGTGTGTGTGTGTGTGTGTGTGTGTGTGTGTGAGACATAGATAAGATACTGGTGTCAATTTGGCAACTGGAGGCTCTGAGCTTTGGCTGCAATGGTGAGAAATTAGTTGATTTAAGCCTCGAGCAAGCATGCAGGGGATTGTATGATTGATGTGGAGGCCCAGCCCATGGTGGGTCAGACTAGTCCCTGTGCAGATAAATAAGATGGAGGGAACTGGTTGAGGAAGTTGGCATCCTTTGATATACTTAGCTAGATATGCTGATCTGGCAAGTAGGGATTGTCTTTCTTTCAGAGATCTTGCGGATGTATGGATATAGTGTGGCCAGTTCCCTCAGCCTGGTGTTGGTGTGAGTTCTCTTGATAAGCTGGAAAAGGGAACTATAATCAGACTATCATAAGTCAAAATAGACCCCTTATTCTCTTAAGCCCTTGGTTGTAAATTTATTAGCAACAATGTAGAAAACTGCAACAAGTGTCTTGTGCAGATGCGTTCAAGTATGCACATTTCATAGCTCTATCTGCTTAAAAAGTCAGGAAGCCATGATATCTTCAAAGCTATAGGCTCACTAATATAGATAGTATGGTCTCTTAAGCTTACATCAGAATGCGAGAAAGTGATTTTTTTGAGGATTAAGGCAGAGTTATTAGAGGAGAGAGAGAAAACAGAACTCACAGATGTGAATCTGAGAGGGGCAAGAGAGCCTTGAAAAACTCACAGACTCCAGGCATAGAATCCATGGTGCTCATGGGCTTCAGACAGGGAGTACCACGAAGGGCAAGGATGCCCATAAGAAAGTGATTTTAAAAGGGTGGGATATATTATTGCATTAGTGTGCTTTTCATTCTAAAATACCTGTGCACTTTACTTTTTTTTAACTCCTAGTTCTAAAGTCTTAAGAACATGATGTCAAGCATCGGCTTGGCACTGATGAAGGTTTTGTGGCCAATACCATTGCAATGACAAGAAGTCGGAGAGATTCAGAGTCAAGCCCTACAAAACTGGATTAATTCTGAGTGCAGAATTATCCACTTGGACCACTTGTCTTATATTTTAACACATCCACGGTGAGGACCAAAGGTCTAGCCCATAAACCTTTCAGAGTCACATCCAAGCTACATTTAGACTTTAGGAATGACATTATAAGGACACAGAGCCAGCAAAAGATTCTTTCTGGTCAGATATGAGATAATTTAAACACAAACAGGCAGTAATGAATTACAAAACAGCAAAGTATGAACTTACTTTATTAACACATTGAAATGAAAGGATGACTGGAGAAAGGAGCTCTCTAGATAGAGAAGTGCCAACTACCCGTTGGTATCTGTAGAAACAGTGAGTGTTGTGAAAATGGTGAATGATCATTTTTGTAGTAAAGACAGAAAAGTCACAAGTGGTAAGCATCCCTGACAGGTGCCGAGCCTAGCTGAGAAACGCCGATGCTTGTTCCGGTAATCTCTCTGCAGATCGAGTATTAGTGACAAAGTGAAAAATAGTATCTCTACATAGAGTGGGAAAGTGAAAAACACTTTTACTGAGACCAGTGCTAGTGTCACAAACGAGAGGCTGGACACTGCACATCCACAGAGGCTAACCAACGGGAAACTCCAGACAACCACAAACAGGACAATTGTATTCAATGAAGGAAGGATAAGGAAGGGGAAGTTATTCAGAAATGCCAGTGTTGGGGCTGGAGAGATGGCTCAGGGGTTAAGACTCTGCCTCACAAGCAAAAGGTCCTACATTTAAAAAAAAGATGCTAGGTAGAAATGGCAGCAGCCTGTACCTCCAGCCCTGGTGGGCGGAGTTGGGGAAATCCTAGAGCGAAGCAAAAAGGAGGTAGAAGTAATCCAGGATGATCCCTGAAATCATCTTTGGTCCTCCACAGGGACACACAGTGCCCTCTGATACACACACACACACACACACACACACACACACACACACAAACAAACAAACAAACAAACAAACAAACAAACAAACAAACAAATAAATGTATGTCAGTCTTATAAAAGACAAACAAGGGCTAAGGAACTATCTGGATGAAAAGTGACCAAGAAGAAACTACTACTAAGGATCACATGTGGTTCTAAACTGGATCTTGTAGCTGAGAGGAGAAAGCACTACAAGTGGCAAAGTTGGCCCAGGGGTGGCAAAGTATTACATCCATCAATGTAGCAGTTCACTTGCATGGTTGCTGATAAATGACATCAAATGGCTTAAGGGAACAAGGGATTTATTTTCTTACTGATGATAGTCCAGTTACAGTCTATAGTCCAGCTTGACGGGAGAGCATGCACCAACACCAGGGCCAAAGGAATTGGCCACACCATCATCACATAACGGCTGAGAGGGACGATCCTTACTTGCCAGACCAACATATCTGGCCAACTATACACAAGGATGCCGACTTCCTCAACCAGCTCTCTGTATTTATTTCAGGGCCTAATCCCACTCACCATGGGCTGGACTTTCCCCATCAGTTAGACAATCTCTTGCAGGTTGCTCTGGGCTTAATTTAACCATTAATTCTCTACAAATATGCCCAGAGCTCAAACCCTCAACTGTCAAGTTGATACCTGTGCCTAATTATGACAATCACGAACTCACTGAAACTGTGAGTGCATCATCATTACAGAAGAGAACGTTTCTGCTTTTAGTGAGTACACACTTACGTGTTAGGCACATGCCCATGTGTCAGTTTATTCTCAGGTGGTTCAGAAAAACATGGGAACACATACGCATTCTTTTTCTTTTAAAGGTAAAGCAAATCTTCAAATGGACAGAATGTTCACAGTAGGTAGATCTTTTTATACTATGCTGGCGACCTTAAACTTGGTATTTTTAATTGAAAAAATGAAGCAATATGAGCCTTTTAATATGTTATATTAAATTTTAGCACCCCAGATGACACTGACTTAGAAGCTCACATTCCTATCAAATGTGATAGAGTTCCCCACCTTTATTTATTTATTGCATACATGTGTGTTTGGTGTATATGTGTGGGGAGTGAATATACAAGAGTGTGCTTGAGTGTGTGTGCCTGAGGAGTCCCCAGGGTGACATCTGGAATCATTCTGCATTGCTCTACTTCCTTAATGCTTTGTTTTGGAGTTTCTCAGGCCTGGCTTTTCAGGGCCAGAATTACAGGTGGCAGCCATATGCACCCGATATTTTTATGTGAGACCTGGGATCTGAACTCAGCTCCTTTTGCTTGCAAGCCAAAGGCTTTAACCCTTGGCCATCTCCTCAGTGCTATCCTACCTTTATTTTTTAAACTACAGTGGCCATGCACTAGTAGCATGTAGTAGTTACTTTTGTGTTGCTGAAGCCAAAGTATCTGATACAGACAACTTAAAGGATCGCTGTTTCAAAAACTTATAGTAGTCCACCATGGCTGGGAAAGCATGTGGAGCAAGGGAGTGGACCAGAAAGCAGAGTCTGGAATCAGGGGCCAGGCTGTAACATCTGAAGGCCAGTCCCTGGTGATCTATTCCTCCAGTGAGGCCCTTCTCCTGAAAGGTTTCTCAGCCTCCAAAAGCAGCGCTGCCCACTGGGGAACAACAGCCTTTGTTGGGGGATGTTACAGATTCAAACCATAGCACAATATAAAAATTTGTCTTACAAGTTGCGATTATACTTCATGTCTTATACTCATCGATTCTTTCTAAAAATAGTCTGAAAACTACTGGCTGATGGAATAAAATGTCCTCCAAAATGGCCCACAGTGTCTCCAAGCCCACCTGCATCCAAGCCCACCTGCAGCATACCCTCCAGACTCCGTTGTGTCTCAGGGCTCCTGCACCTGTTCTTCAGCCGTTCTCAGACTTCCTTCACTGTCTAACGGTCGGACACTCCTTGGGTCTTTGTGCAGCATGCTTCCTCTGCTCCCTTCCCCCACCACACACACCTAGAAGCTTCGCTTGGGTTCAGGATGTGTGAGGACATCTGTCTGCAGACCATCCTCTGAGCACCCAACTCCAGTCCGGCAGAAAGGCCGCTTCCTGCCTTTGTGTTATCTTGTATGTGCTGTTATTATCACCAGGACCACCTTGTGCTGTAATGTTTCCCATCTCTCTGTATTCTTCAACAGTCTTTAGGAGCAGGACTGGTAGAATGCATTATATGCAAGTGTACCGCGGGCTGTGACGGGGAGTGCCTTTCAGTATGTGTGGGAGCTCACAATTGCAGACATCAACGCTACTGCCCACTGTGCCCAGAGCCGCTGTGTTTGGGGATGGTGGTGGGAGTAGGGTGGGGTGGGGGAGGAGTCTTTTTCCTCCTGGTGTGATGCCCAAGTGGTCAGAATGTGAGTCTAGAGGTGGCGGCTTTGCATTTTTCTGGAAAAACTAAATTGGCAGAACACCGCTGTTACAGAGTGAATGGCAGGTAGGAGACTGAAGCGAGGCACCTGAGTATCTCTTCTCCTCTGCCCTAGGGCCAGAGTCACATTTGTCCCATACTTTAGTGGGGTCACGTATGAAGGTTCTACCTATCTCCACTTCTTCAGTGATTCGATGGAGCTGGAGAGTATCCATACTTCAAGTCACTATACTATGACTAGTACCCAAAGAAAGTCTACCTGATCATCAGTGGTTCCGAGTGGTTTATCTTGTAAAACGCTGTCCTAGGCATAGGAGATGGTCCATGAATCCATCAGATCCTCTCTGTGGACATCCACGCCCTTGGGCGTGTGGAGCAGCTGACTCCATGTATGTTTGTGATCCCATGGGATCAGTCATTTGGCTGCTACAACCCTTCAGCTTCCTCTTTCCTAGCAACCAGCCTCTTTCATCCTGATATCTACAGAGAACAGATTTAACCAGGACCTAGAAATAGACTGGGCACAGCTTGGAAGGCATGATTCAGAAGCACATTGGTGGAATTTCTTCAACATTTTTGCTTCTTTGTAGGCATGATTAATTCAGGGATAACCCCATGTCTTTTGATCGCATAAACACCATTTGTTTATTTAAAAAGATATTGATAGAATAGTTTTGAGAATTTCATCACCCCATGGAGATGACGCATTCCCAAAGCTGGGTTGGCAACTGGAGTCACTTAACATATAGTCAATGCCTCTGAGTCAGATGGCCAGCGGCCACTGTCTCCCCTCATCCATGCCATGAAAAACAGCATGGTCTAATCCCAAAGTTCTATTTTAGATTGGCTTTCTCAATGACTTTAAGCCTTAAAATAGAAGCGTACCGAGCAGACACCTCATTTTTCAGTATAGAATTAAGTTCTGCTGATAACGGATGGATACTTTCCACATTAATGCAAAATGTGAGCACGAATTGCGAGATAGGGTAATGCACTCCAGGAGCGGATGGTGATATATTTAGATACAGATTAGAAGTAAAACTGATACATCATTCCTTCCAGTGCGGGCGTGCAGCACCAGCGCCTGACGCCGCCTCTTGGGACTGAGGTCATTTATTTTTCCTCCTGGATATATTGTTTATATCATGTTCTCTCCCTCATGTTATATATTAAATTGTTTAATGTAAGCCATAAGAGAGCAAATGTCACTTAGAGGTCTTTTCTCCCCTCCCTCCTTGAATCTGAAGAATCAGACCTTCTTAAGCAGGTGATCTGTCAGTTTTCATTCCTGAATGTCACTGGGGCGCTTGGCTCTCCTTATCGGTTCCCTTCACATTCTCCGATCTAACCGCTATTAATCTACAACATCTGAGCAAAGAGGCTGGGGGCTTCCTGGCTTTGGGGCAGGCTACTCTCTGGGTCCCAAAAACATATCTGCAGGAATAAAAGCTTCCTTGCAACTGGCAGAAATATCAACACTTTATTTAAAAGTTCCTTGAGAGGTGCTGAGGCATGTCTGAAGTCAAGTTATAAGAACTACCACTATGATTTTTATTTTTAGAAGCTCTTTGTATGAGTGTGTGTGTATGTAAAAGAGAGGGGTAGACGGGAAGATTAATTTAAGGGTAAAGCACCTCCGTCTTGGAAATTGGATGGTCCAAAACTGAATAGCTTTGCTTTGTTCTTGTTATTCTCATAAACACCTCTTCCATGCAGAACTATAGCAATAATAATCTCCACTATCCTGAGGCTCGCTCCAGGTTTTTCAGTGTGTGCACAAAAGCTGTCTCATTTGATCTGCACCAAGCATGCGCTGTGGGGCGGCTATGCCAACTTACATAAGAAGCATGGAAACAACCTTGACTTTTTAAAAAAAATTTTTTATTATTATTATTATTTATTCAACTGTGCGCATGTGCGTGTGTATGTGTGTGTGTGTGTCTGTGTATGTGTAGAACCACGGATGAATTCGCAAACCACCATGGACGCCTCTACCTCCTTCTGCCCTGGGATTCACAGGCTCCGCCCTACCAGGACCTTAGAAGCGCAGGCCGCCCCCGCTTCCGCCTGGCGTCTATACGTGGGGTCTAGGATCTGAACTCAGGACCTTTCTCCTGCAAGGCAGAAGCTTAACCCCTGAGCTACCTCTCCAGCCCACAACCTTGACTTTTATATGGCATGAGGGCTTTGTGGTATTTTTATTATGGTAGCATGACCTAACTAACCCATGCTAACTAATGTAGCCCCTTGTCTATGCATGACCTAGCCCATGCTAACTAATGGAGCCCCTTGTCTCATCTAAGCCGTTCTTTGCAAAGGTACCCCTTCTATTACTCAGAGTGTCTAATGGCCGTGCACAGCACAGAATGAAGCCCCACATGCTTACTTCAGGCCCAAATGACTAGGCTGCCTCCTTGACTTCATTCCCTGCCGTATAATACTGCCCCTCATCCTTTCCTGAAGTCATGCTGATTCTCTGCTGTCACTGGACCATTCCTGTCTTAGGACCTTTACACCTGTACCCTGGACCATCCTATTTTCCTCTCTTACCTTCTTTTGGTCTCTATGCCACTGCCCCCTCCTTCAGAAAGACCCTCCCTGACCGGCATACCTGAAATAGTATCCTATCATCTTTGTCTCCTGCTTCTTTTCTGCATAATGCGCATCCATGACAGACCTCTGAAAGTGTCATTTGCGTTTCCTTGGCTTCCTCCTTGGGGACATGGTTTTTTGGTGATTTAACTTGTAGCATGGATACTGTCCACTCTGGGCACTCACTAAATTTGTGCTGAACACAAGGAAACTGGTGTCAGGCAAGGGAGGTAGCTTGGTGACATCACATGGGTAGTTAGTAAGAGAGCTGTGACCGAACCCAGGTTTCTGACTTCCCTAGGCTCATAGCTGTTCTCCCCTCTGCGCCCAGTAAATGCCATGGATATCCATGAGCAAAGGTCTCCTGTACCTTCTGTGGTTTGGATCATAAGGCCCAAGCTAATAGGTCGGGGTGCTGAAAAACTGCACATGCAGTCACTTATTTTCTAACTCCATATCTGTGACATGCTCTTCCTTTGTTGATGGAGATGATGTTATAAAAGTAGGTAAAAGTCACTGTGGCCCCAAAGTCACCACTTGCCTTTCAAGTGAAAGTTTTTTGTGCTTTGCCTAGTAATGCAAATGTATGTTGTTTGGGGAACTCACTTTGAGCACAAAAGTGATGCTTGAGGTTTGGTGGTACACACCTGTACTCCAACACTCAGAGAAATCTGAGTTCAAGGCCAGCCAGAGCTACATAGGACTACAGGAGACGCAGTGGTGGAAGAGATTCCCTCAGGCTGGGTGATCTGGGCGGCCCAGTGTTTGGCAAACACCTCTCCACTCAGCCTGAAACCCTGCTGCTCACAAAGTAGACAGAGAAGATGCTGACATGCTAGCTTTTGGGTTGTCAATATATATTGAAAGAGAAGCTTTTAGAGGATCATAGGTGATTGGAAGAAGCACCTTAGGGCTCATCAAACTCTCGTGTGTGTGTGTGTGTGTGTGTGTGTGTGTGTGTGTGTGTGCACGCACACAAGCACGCACGTGTCTGCAGACTCAGACAGGCCTATCTTAGAGTGGGCAGGATCCTGTATCCACATCAAAACCGCAGCTTCAGAGGGGCGGAAGGGCAGCTCAGGAATCTGCATCTTTAACTGGCTTCCAGGTGTTTCTCATGAATACTCAACTTTGGGTCTCATTCAACCTTCTCATTTTATGGGTTTAGAGAAACTGAGGCTTAGGGATTTGGTTCTTGTGGAAATGATTAAGTCAAATTGCAACAAGGAAAGGTGAAAATAATTTTCAGGGTAAAATAAAATCTTGAGAGTCATCATTCATCCCTGTTTTTGGCACAGATTGCTTTCATGTAAAGATCCATATATATATGTGTGTGTGTGTGTGTGTGTGTATAAACACAGGTCCATCCCTTGAAGTCGATCTAGGGATTCTAGAGTTGGTGACTCATCTGAAACAATAAGTCCCTATCAGCTTTGCTGCTCTGTCTGTCTAGCAGCAGGGTTATGACCATTGGGAGTCAGCATTGACAGAAAGAAGAGGGAGAGACTAGAGAAGGAAGAGAAAAATGAAGACGACTCCAGGAGATTAGCCATCAAAATAAATACGGCGAGGGGGCTTTTCAGAGGTCTTTACTACCTTAGTTGAGGGAATCAAGATAGAGGGTGCTAGTAAAGCCCCTGTCTTCATATGAGCCACCAGAGATTTTTTTTTTCACACATACGAAATCATATCGAGAGTCCACCAATCAGCTCTGAAATGACTAATTGTTGGGGAACATTTGAGTCTCTAGTTTACACTACACTACACACACACACACACAAACACACACACACACACACACACACACACACACACACACACACACACCCCTGGAATTCTGTGGTAAAATCAGTTCTGTGGTCAAATGCGGCTGAAAGGGAGCAGATAAGAGTCTAAGTAAGTGGAAGCCCTCCTTAGCTCCTAGGGGCGCTTGGTGGGTTGCCCACCTAATTTGCTGATAAAAGTCCATCTGTTAAAACAAAGCACATTTCAGCCCAGAAGTGGTTACTTTTTTCTCGATAGTCTTGTTAACTTTCTCTCTCTTTTTTAAACTCCAGAAAACTGTTCGAGAATGAAATATAGATGATGATGTTGGCTTGAAGCTAATGTTACACTTTCTGCTTGGAGATAGAAATACCGGGCGGTGCAGCTTTCCTTGTACACACACTGCCTCACAAATGACACATGTTGAAAAACAGTGGATGGCTGATGGAGGGAAGAACCGACTCGTTGCCAAGGCCTTAAGAAACAAAATTAATTTCCTTTCGTCTTTGATAACGGTGATGTAATGGAGTTAATAGGAAGAGCCTGCCATGCTCAAAGGAGAAAGGGAGAAATTGTGGGTAGCCCATCAACCCCCCCATCTCTCCCCAGCCCCGGGTCGGAATCGTTGGCTTTCACTCTGTTGCTCACTAGTTGAAACCAGCACCAGAAGCAAAGTGCTTCTCAGCGTGTCCTGCAGAGAAAGTGGTTTCGGACATGTCTTTATTCTTTTCTTAAGAAAGAAATGGAATTGAAAAAAGAAACGTGGTTCAGTCAGGTGTTTTTTTTTTTTTTTTTGCTCTGTCATCTTCAGATCTTTGGAGTCCTTGAAAGACCTTGCCAATGTGCAATATACTGATACAGTTTGAATTTGAAATGTTCCCCATCTGCTCATGTGTTTGGACACTTGGTTGTCCAGCTGGTGATGCTGCTTTGGAGAGAAGGTCCTGGAACCTTCAGGAGATAGAGTTGTGAAGGAAGAAGTGAATCGCTGGGGGTGGGTCTTGAGGTATAATGGTGAGACTCTAATTCCTGTCTGCTCTCTGTTTTTTGATCGGGGAGATGTGTTATGAGTACCACCTTTTGCTCCTGCTGCTGTGTTTTCCATGCCTTGATGGTCTGCCTCTCTTGGAACAGTGAGCCAAAATAAACCCTCCTCCATCAACTTGTAGGTATTTGGTCACAACAACAAGTGAAGTAACTGATGCACATACTTCACAAGAATGCGGCAAAGCCATTGACACTTGGCAGGATCAGTTTCTATAGGAGGAGAACACATGGACCCATGATTGGGACCTCTGATGGTTGGTATTGACTGTCAACTTGACACCTGTGACAGATTGTCTCGATTAAGGTCACCTTTTGAGAATGTCTGTGAGGGACTGTTGATTTCCTTGACTGAGGTAGAAGGATCCATCCTGGTTGGGCTAGAGTATTCCCTGGAGTGGACAAAATGAAGAGAGCATTCATCCCTCATTGCTTCCTTACTGTGAATTCCATGTGACCAGCTTCTTCAAGAATCTGTTTCCTTGACTTTTTAGAGGGAAGGGGGATTAAGGCAGATTTTATTATAGGAGAGAAAGGATGGGACTCATCAACATGGGGTTCCAAAAGGGGCAAGAGAGCCAGAGACAAATTCATGGACTCCACACATGGAATCTGTGAGGGGCAAGGGAGCCCCCTTGACATTTATTTTAATATTGCATACACGAATATAGTTAATTCATAATATTTTGAGTTTGTACCTCTTAGTCCCAAGTTCCATCCTCCCTTCTTTTCCCCTTACAAACCTCCATTTCTCTTGCTAGACTCCCTCTTATTTTCAAAACTCTTTACTTGTGTGGCGCATTGTATTTCATCTAGTTTGTCTTCGATGACATATGCCTGGCCTGGTTCATGCTCCAGCAAGCATCCTAGATCAGTTGGGTACCACTGAGGACAGCATCATCCTTTTCATCCCCATCAGCTTTAGTTCTCATCAGTTTCTCAGAGAGGTGAAGATCTTCTTGAGATCTTTCTGCTTTCATGGTGAGATGTTGAGATAGACACATGCAATTCTTGCATACACATACATACACACACACACACACAAACACATACCTGCCATGAAATCTTAGATATCACGATTTTGTATGTTCAGGAGATAATGTCTGGCTCACTACTGTCTCGGCTTCAGTCTCTTATAGTCCTCCTACTCCCTCTTCCACAATGTTCCCTGAGCCTTAGGATGAGGGTGGGTGAAGTATATATGCCCTGTTTAGGGACAGTCCACAGTCCTTTATTTTCTGCATTTTGGTAAATTTCGCTTTTCAATGATAGACTCCATCTTGAACTGTGAGCTGGAATAAACCCTTTTTCATTTAAATTGTTTTTATTACAGTATTTTATCATAGCAAAAGGCAAATAAACTAAGACAGGACATTTTTTTCATACAGATGAAAAATTTAAACCCACACTAAGGAACACTCTCTAAAAACTATTGTCTAGTAAGTAATTCATAGGTAGATCCTACCATCTGCTTTTAGCCTTTTCTAAGAATAATCAACACTAGAACTTTTTTTTTATTTCCACTCATACAGATTTAACAGGTACACCGGTCCCCTCCCTCTCTCCGACCTCCCACCGCCCTGTGCCCCCCTCCCCTCCCCCTCCCTCCCCATCCCCCAGTGCCTCCCCCTCCCATCCCCAGAGCATCCTTTAATGTGCATGCCAGAGTCTCCTCTGGGTCCTCCTCTCTGATGCGGTGCAAGGCATTTCCCAGAACCCTTTCCTGTGTCCCACTTAAGCATAGGAATACTACTGTGGCTGTCAATCCCTTGCCTCCAAGGATCCTAGTGCCTTTAGTCCATGCTAGATTTTGTGGGGTCAATAAACACTAGAACTTATCTAGTTTAGGACACGTAGCCAGTGATGGCATCTGGTATTTTAGAGTGTCAAATCTGTTGCTTCCAGTAATGTCAATTTAAAACTAGCAATATAACAGACAGCTAATCTCTACTCTTAATGTTAAGACTTCTACTTAAAAGTTGATTTTGTCTCTAGGAATTTCAGGCTATTTGAATAATGGTCCCTTGAATTTACTCTGGTTCTGAGAGGACACATCCCTCTTGTGAAGGCCATTGATCAGAGAGTCACAATATTAGCTGTAATGAGAATCTGTTTGGTGGTACCAGTGGGGTTAGTCCTCTCTCCAACGTATGCCTGTCTTAGTTTAAATGTCAGCTGACCCCCACGGGCACGTGTGTTTGGATTCTTAGCTGGTATTAATGTTTGGGAAAGTTGTTGCACCTTTCAGAGCTAAAGCACTAATGGAACTTTAATGGTTACAAGGAATAGGCCTTGAAGCTTGGTAGTCCAGCCCTGCTTCCTCTTGTTCTCTCTGCCTCTTTATGGCCTCTTGCTTCTGCCTCCAGTCATGTACTCTGTGGTGTGATTCCTTCTATTATGAACTATATCCCCTTGTGGACACATAAACCAAATACATCTCCCTTCTCTTCCTTCGGTTGCTTCAGCCTGACTACTGTCCCATAGAAACCCTGCAGACAGGTCACCTCCATTACTTCTGAGGCTACTTCTATGTCCAGACCAGAGTTCTGAACTTGGAATTTTGAACTCAGTCCTCATCTCTCTAGGGGAGATTCTTCTTCTCCCCAGAGAGAACACCAAAGGGTGGGGTATCTCTCCCGAATCTATGGTCCTTTACTCTGGGAGAGTTGCAAGCTTTACCTAATTTCTCTGTCCATTTCCTTTTATTTTTTCTTTTCTGCTCTTGGGCCATTTGTACTGGAAACACATTTTAAAAGTCCTTTGTTTCCTTATGTTTTCTCATTTAGTCCATCTGGGACAAAGTTTGGGTTATCTAGGAGGGAAAGCTGACAGTGTATCTATTGGGCCACATTCTTGGGTATTATCTTAATAAATCACTGGGTTTAATGGCACTGTAGCACCTGGCAAATGTAATAACACCGGAATCCTCTTATCAAGTGTGGCATGGAACACAAGCTTTCCCAGTGATTTTGGTACTGTCTGACCAAGACATCATCACCAATTGTTGCTATGGACTGTGAAGACAGATGAGGTGCCCAGGAGCCCACAGAATCTTCTGTGCTTAGAAGTGGGGTTACAAAGCCGACCACTCCTCATTTCTCTCCAACATTTTGTCTTCTCTGTCCTTTAATTGTCACCCATAGGTCAGAGGAGGAAGCATGCCTTGAGACACTGATCCTTGCTGTTCTAAACTGGCCTGAGAATAAGCCCACATGTGACAATACAGTCCACCATCTGGTTAATTTCTGAAGGGTGTTGACAATGCCCTTTTGGAAACATGTGTCACACGGTAGAAACTTCCTCCGCTCCACAGTGCAGCAGATTCAGAAGCTCCTGCTTTTCTTGCTGAACTGGGAGCTCCAGGTGTGTCTTTAGAACTCTTCTTCTGAGCTGATTTCATCTGAGGGGAGTCCTGCCTGGCCCCACAATATGTGGCAAGAGAACATTCTGGACAGATATATATATCTCAAACCCCATGTGTTTCCACATGAAATCAGAGAGATGTAAGAACTTGGAAAGTCATCTGGGTTAAGGGGCAAAGATGGAAGGATTTGTTGATTAATTATATTCAGAGATTGGGGTGGGGATTACAAATCATGTGGGAGGGAAAGACTGAAGTTTACTAGCAGAGATATAGCTTTAGTGAGTTCTAGGCCAGAGGAATGGAGAAGAGAGATTGCTGAGCGAGCCACCAATGTAGTAGATAGATCAAGAGAAGAGTCCAGGAACAGGATAAAAGAGAAATAACTGAGGGTTAGAAAATAATGAGCGATTTCCTTTTTGGTTTTCATGATGTTTTTATAGCTTTCTTTGAGTGGTGCTGGGGACGTTGTAGCTATTATTATAGCAAAATTATAAACTGTAACTCATATAAACTTCATTCTCAGGAACATTAGTTTTCTTTAGCTTTGTACTTTCAGTGGCAAGGAGGAACTTGGCTTATATCTTCTGTAACTGTAAGTCATTTGTCACTCAGAACCAGGAGTAATGGTTTCTGAAGGTGCTAAAATCTCAAATCATTCTGTTTTCATTCTTTGGAGTGGACAGGGGCCATATTTGAAAACCCAGAACTCACACAAAGCTTCATGTGAGTGGAATTCTCCCTCAAGAATCAGCACTGGTCTTGGATGGGAACGCAGTGGTTTGAAAATGATCTAAATGCTTCCAAACTTCATATTCCGTTACATGTGTGAGCAACTAGGAGCCAGTCATCTTTACAATGCATTGGCTTCTTGAAGAAAATAGATGTCGAAAAACATGAGCTTGAAAGGCAGATGAAATCCACAAGATTTAGACCCCAACTCCAATGACTTGTTCCCTGAATTTAGATAAATTCCTTAAGACACATGTCCTCATTTTCAAGATTGAAATAATTGCTCCTTCTAATAGAGCTGTTAGGAGGACTAATAAAAGAATGAAGAAGCTTTGCAAGAAATAGTGACAATTATCATTGTTTAGATGAGAAATACATATAAGCATGTAAAGCATTTAAATATATAAACTATTTTGTGTTTGGAAAGTGGATTAACCCTGCACATACACACACACACACACACACACACACACACACACACACACACACACACTGTGCCATCCACAGTCTGGTAGATTCTTATAGCACCTGGGCACTAGGTCATCAGTACTGTTCACACTCTCCAAATAGCAAGACTCTCACAAGGAGGAATTTGGCTTATATCTTCTGTAACTATAAGTTGTTTATCACTCAGAACCAGGAGTAATGGTTTCTGAAGGTGCTAAAATCTCAAATCACTCCGTTTTCATTCTTTGGAGTGGACAGGGGCCTTGTGTCTGAAGAATACTAGGCCACTCATTCCTTCTCCCATTCATTTGGTGTTTATTTAGCTCCAACCATGTAGTAGACATTGCCTAGGTATTATGTGTTGGAGAATGCATAAAATAGAGAAAGTTCTTCTTTCATGAAACATACATTCTAGAGGGGAGAGAGAGTCAACCACAAATAAGCACAGAGGTTTACTTGATTATGTAAGTATCTTAAAGAACAGTCTCATGGTGACAGAATGGAGGAAATCTGAGTAGGTGCTGAGAAGTGACTCAGAAAGTGAGTTCAGGAGTATGTTGTTGGGCAGGTGACTTGAGCTAAGCCTGGGGGGTTAGAAGGCAGCGTGCTCTTAGGAGAGTGGAGAACGGATATGAACTGCATAGGAGAAAGTGTTACCAGACCTAACAGCCTGTGTCCCAACAGATGAGGTTCAGCTACTTGTCCTCAGTGATTAAAAGAGCCAAATTAACAGTGAAAAACACAAAAGGAGATTTATTTAAAGTGACCATAGAGGGAAGAGGGAACTAGAAATACAGTTCAACTCAAGTTCAACTTCAAGGTCCAAATATGAGCGGAAGGTTTAAATAGAAGGCAAGAGAGGTGCCCAAAGAGGCAGTGCTGGTCAGGGTGTGGTCCTGCCTATCTCTGTCCTATGGCTGTCTTGGCTCCAGTCTTTCCTGTAATTGGTGTGCAGCATTCTGTGAAATCTTTCCTCCTCTGGCTGGCACCAGGTGGGCCTTTTCCTGCTCCCAGCATGAGATTCCCATGGGGGAAATTCCATTTCCCCAGGGTGCCTCATTTCTACAGTCCAGACAGCCAGAATGAGGGGCACAAGTATTTCTTTAAAATATTTCATCCCTGCCAGTCTGGTTACTAAAGGAGAGAGAGAAAAAGGGATAGAGAGAGAGAGAGAGAGAGAGAGAGAGAGAGAGAGAGAGAGAGAATAAGAAAGAGGAAAAAGAAGGAGGCAGAAGAGAAGGAAGAGGAATTGGGAAAAGGAGGAGGAGGAGGGTGAAAGGAAGAAGAGAAGGAGGGGGAGGGGGGACAGAAAGAAGGAGGAGGACAGGAAAGGAGGGAAGAAAAGAGTGGGCATCTTTCGGGAACATGGCAAAGGCAAAGGGCACATGAGAAGCGTGCAACCGAGTTCTCTGAGAAAGGCCTGCAGGAAATGTCTCTAGACCTGATTATTGGTTAGTCAGTCTCCTGTCACTGTGATAAAACACTTAACATAAATCAACACAAAGGTTTTATCTAAACCCTGAGTCTGGACAGGTGCTGAGGTTGAGGAACGTGGCCGAGAAGGGGAGGGAATGGAATGTACCTTTAAGGGTGCATTTCAGTGACCCTACTTCCTCCACGCAGGCCCTGCCTCTGAAAGTTTCTACCTCTTAATAGCTTGCTTATTTATGATCTTTGAGTGGATGAAGATGCTGATGAAGTTAGAACCCTCAGGATCTAACCTTCCCTCTAAATCTCTACCTCTGAAACTTTCTGCATTTGGGGACCACTGGGCTTTCAAAAGACTTTGGGAAATATATTTAGGACCCAAACCATAATAGTTCTCCCAAATGAAAGTGTCCACTGTAAGATGATTTCCTTCCCTTAGATTCCCAACAAACAGAAAGGATTGGTCATCAAGGCAAAAGGGAATGCGCCCGGGAAGGAACACTACAATTTTAATGGCAATGCTTTAGAAAGCAAAAAATCCTACTTTCACCAATTTTCCTTGTGAGGATAGTGAAATGGAACCATTGGAAAGTGTTGGGGAAAATTTCAATTTGTCCTTGAGGAGATTCCCACGGTGTAATTCATATAATTCATATAGTATAATGCATTCTCTTCTCTTTGTACTAATAGTTAAAAATCAGCTACTTTCATTTCATATCTATTTGGTATTTGAAACACAGGAACATGGTATAAGAAATATAGTATTTCCTAGGCTGGAAAGATGGCTCAGGCGTTAATACTCTGCCTCAGAAGCAGAAGTTACCAAGTTCAGATACCAGGTTCCACATAAAAACTCCAGGTGGAAAGGCAGTAGCCTGCACTTCCAGCCTTGGTGAGCAGAGCCAAGAGTAAAGAAAGGAGGTAGAAGCAATCTTGGATGACTCCAGAAGTTACCCTTGGTTCTTCAGAGGGACACACAGTGTCCTCCTAATACACACACACACACACACACACACACACACACACACACACACACACACACATGCACGCACATGCAAAAATAAAATTTCGAAAAGTCGTTCTCTGACTTCTATTTGTGTTTTGTGGCATGAATGCCCCCCTCTCAGATAAATGAATAAATATTTTTTAAAAAGTACAGTATTTCCTAGAAGCAGATGCATAAATAGTGCTTTATTTTTTTGAAAAATTTCCTCATCAGTGTAGAATTCTCGTGCTTGATGCGACCTAATTGTGTAGCCCCTTAATTCCACAGGGAGGGGCAAGGTGCTCAGGGATGAAAGTCACTGGGAGCTGGTTGTTCAGTTGTTACAAAATCAACAATTCCTTCAACCTGCGTGCTGGTCTCTGGTCAGGAAGAGTCCAGGCAACAGTATGTTTGAGGCAGGGCACATCCTATGTGAATAAATACGTGTGGGCACATTACCATTATCACTGGAATCCCCACAAAGTCACCTCAGTCTGAGGCTCTTCTCTGTCAGCAAAACCCTCTGATACTGGAGAAATCCCATGGAAAGGCATATCCCAGACAGAAGTACTTTCCACGAAGATTCGCTGCATTACTTCTTGCTCTGTTAAGGTGCCCTGGCCCATCCATTGATTCTCTGAGTCCAATCAACAGGCCAGTTTGACTTTAGCATATTCACATTCAGCCTTTTCCATTATGGGACTCTTAGCAAATTGCAAAGGTCTGAGGCAGGGGAATGATTTGATTTTCATGGCAGACAAGAAATTGCCCTTTGAACTAGATTTGCTTTTCTTTTTTCTGCCTGCCCAGTTGGCTGAAGAATGTACGGTTTCATTCTGAGACCTTTTTTTTTTTCTACCTCAGGGTACCATTAGTTAGTTGCTTATCCACTTAACCAAAGAGCCCCTGTCCATCCTATTACCATAGAAAGGTCAATTCAGGCTGGTGTGTGTCTATGTTGCTTTTATGCTTCCACAGGCTCTTTCACCACAGCTCTCACGGAATCTTGAGAAGCTGGCCGGGTGGTCACTGAACATAAGTCTGAAGGTAGTGGCTCATTACCCTAATAGAACAAAAGACTTCCTGTTCCTCAAGGATTAGTGCAAATCACTGTGCTCAGAGGAGGGGAGAGGAAACTGAGTGAGGAGTGCACGCCTGCTGGACTGGAGGAGGGGGGGCAGACAGGTTTGCTAATAAATAAGGTTGTACTTCTTTGAAATATGGCACGTGAAGCAGGAGGAAATGTAAGGGATGTGTTTGGTGAAAGTCATGAGACACAGTGGGTGGGCGCTTGGGATCAGTGGTATTAGTTTTAGATCTGGATTGACTCATTTGTTTATTATTTGTGTGTGTGTGTGTGTGTGTGTGTGTGTGTGTGTGTACAGAGTCACATATGCAAGAGTACACTTGAATGTGTGTACCTATGGAGGTCCAAGGGTAACATCAGGAATCATCCTGGATTGCTCTACCTCTTCACTGCTTTGCTAGGCTTTCCTAGGCTCTGCCTTCCAGGGCCAGAATCGCAGGCTTCCACCTTATCTGCCTGGCATTTTTTTTATGGGATTTAGGTATCTGAACTCAGGTACTTTTGCTTGTGAGGTAAAGGCTTTAACCTCTAAACCATCTCCCCAGCACTGTACTGATTCACTGTATAAGGCATTCTGTTGTGGGCATTTCTTTTGACTTGATAGAAGCGCAAGAAAAAGGGGAAGGTGTTTAAGAAGAATAAAATAACTGAAAAAAAAAGCTCACAAACATAGGAACGAAACAAACCAAGACATGTAAATGGATCTTCCCACATTATACACAAGGTTGGATAGAGAAGCCAGGGAGAAGGTATCATAGAAGTGAGAAGCTTTGATGGCCTCTTGGCCGAAATGGAACATGGAAGGTTGATGGGACAGCAGCAGGCAGCTCCTGGGACCTTACAGCCTCCCTTCAAATCTCAGCACCTCTTCTTATGGCCAGATGTCTTTGGAGGAAGCTGGTGAGCCTCTTACTGACCCACTGACCTCACCTGTAAAATGGTATCTGCTTCCTGGGATTCGTGAGGACAAAGGGAAAGAATGTAAAGTTTGTCAAGTGCTTCAGTTCTGTGCCTGGGAAATGTGGAATCTTAAGAAATGCGGTCATTAATTTCACTTGAAAACATGCAAGGACCTGCAAGGTCACTTCCTGGAGGGCGCTGCTGGGCCGCTTTGCTTTCTCTGCTCTGGATCCTGGAGCAGATCAGTGATCTCTGTCAAGTGTTTCCCATGTTTGACAATAAAGAGCTTAGATGTTCATTTGCATAAGGAGAAAATTGCAAGAGTCTATATTCCTAAAGCTGTAGTTTACACATCTAATATGCATGAAGGCATACATGAGTCAACATCTTGCATTCATTTGGGGATAACTGTATCCTAAATTATGAAGGTCAGCTTTCCCTGTGTTCTCTCCTCCAATCTCATGAATTAAGGATTTAGAAATCAAAGAAGAAAGACATGCACGGTAATACACGTGTGTAATCCCAGCATGTGGGAGGATGAAGCACAAGAACCTGAGTTGGAGGCAAGTTTGGGTTACAGGTAAGCTCTAAATCAGTTTGCCAACCTGAGTTATATAGCAACACCCTGTTGCAAAAAAAAGGAAGGACGGAAGGAGGGAAGGAAGGAAGGAAGGAAGGAAGGAAGGAAGGAAGGAAGGAAGGAAGGAAGGAAGGAGGGAAGGAAGGAAGGAAGGAAGGAAGGAAGGAAGGAAGGAAGGAAGGAAGGAAGGAGGGAAGGAAGGAAGGAGGGAAGGAAGGAGGGAAGGAAGGAAGGAAGGAGGGAAGGAAGGAGGGAAAGAGGAAGGAAGGAAGGAAGGAGAGAAGGAAGGAAGGAAGGAGGGAAGGAAGGAAGAAAAGAAAGAAAGAAAAGAAAGAAAGAAAAGCAAGAAAGGAAATAGCCATAAGAGACTTCTGCAGGAACCAGTGGATTTTTAAATTTTTTATCTAATGGATATTCTCATAGGTTTAAAGCAATTGGCACACCACACATGCAGAGCGTCCCAAATTTAGCTTTATTTAGGTGCTTTTGTGCCTTCTGAGCCACAGTTTCTACCCTTGTTTGTGAAGCACTTCTGGGTTCTTTAAGCTGAGCAGTAGAAGATGTCTATTTTTATTGCACTTCTAAGCTACAGAGTTGGTCGTCAACATGAGATCCACCTGCTGCGGGTGCTTTATCTTTGTTTGTTGGAAACTTGAAGAGTGGTAGGAAATTTGCTTTTGGAAGATGCCAGGAGCCCGACTGTACTGCTAACCCTCATCTTAAGCGTGTGTGTTTAAGACAGATGAAGACCAGAAAGTGTTCTTGGAGCTCCTGGGGCAGTTTTGCTTTTTAATTCAGATTTAAAAAAAAAAAAAAAAGCTCCCACCCCAAATCTCCATGGCTCTCAGAAGCAAAGGTACAACATTGGGGCCAAATAAATCCTGAAGGAAACTATTGGGTCTGTTTATTCCCATGTCAAGAGTTTATTGATTGGCTGAGCTCTCCTGTAGCTTGGTCAGCCTTTGATCTGCCAGGGAGAAATTGGGGTTGGGATTTTGGCGGAAGGGAGGGGAGGAGGCTGGGGGAGGGACCTGGAATGTAATGGTCCTTGTTATCTGGAGTGGCCAGAGACACTCCTGACCCAGGTCTGGCCGAGCTGAGCTGCCCTCAAGAGACAGGGGAGGCTGTGACAGGCCCAAGCACCTTCTCTCTGGCCTTGGTAGGAGGGGCAGCACTTAGCTGAAGCCCCTGCAGTGATTTCTTGCTGCTAACAGATTTGTTTCTTTAGAGGCAGATAAGTAAGGGAGAGGATGACTTTTAAGTGAATGGTTCCCCTGCTCGGTGAGACTGGTTAGTGTCAACCTTTTCAGTGGCAGGGAATACCATTCGGGGCTATGACAAAAGGCTCCATGACCCCCCCCCCCTTCCTTGCATACCACCTTCCCCAGGCCTACTCCATCCTCTGGCCAACAAAACCCAGACGGCCAGCCAGCCCCTCTGCTTGCTGTGGAGGGCCAATGCGTGTCTGAAAGCCGTTTAAGTAATTGCTGGTAATTGCACGCCTGAGCTTTTACCTCTCCACCCCTGAAATTAAAAGGGGCCAAAGATGTGTGACCTTTTTTCTAATGGGCTGGGTAGTGGAACAAAGGAATTCAAGGGGAGGCCCCAGACCCTTATCAGGATTCATCTCTGACAGCTGGCAGCCTGGAGGAGAGCAGGATTGTCCTTTAAGTTGGAGAGGCCCAGAGGTGGGAGGGAGCTCCGCCTCCCCACTCTGTGTGCTCTCACCTCACCCGCCTCTCTTTCTCCACTCCAGAGGAGCATAAATTTTTTGCCTTTTAATTCTGAAAAAAAAGGGGGGAGAGGGGCAGGTGATGAGTAGGGTGTGACTTACCCAGCAGTACCTTGTGGCAACTCAGAAGTCTGCATATTTCCCTGCCTTGATCCCGTATGTAACTTCCCTGAGCCTCAAGTCCCTCACCTGACAATCACTGATAATAGGGGAATGCCACCTACCAGATGAATCACAGATAGCGCACAGCAGATAGCGCACAGCAGATAGCGAACACTTGGGGTGCTGTGCCGGTCACTGCTCATTTGATGTTGATGTCATTTTCCTCACCTCCCTTTAAGAACTCCATTATAGAGAGAAACAAATTCTAGGCCTTGAACATTATGACCCGAATTTGTTGAAAATCAACAGAACTGACACAGATGTGGTGGCTCAGGACTGTCATCCTACACATTGGAAGGCTGAGGCACAAGGACCATAAGTTCAAGGCCAGTCTGGCCCATTTCTTAGAGAACTGAATGTTCTAGTTATCCAATGCAATGTTTCTCAAATCTGGCTCTGCATTAGGAACCATCTGGGGAGCTTTGTAAAATTATCGATGTTTGGTTTGCGATGGAATCTAAGTACCAATATTTTTTTCTTTTTCTATTTTTTTTTTGGGGGGGGGTGTATCATGTGTGCCATGGCATGTGTGTGGTCAGAGGACAGACAGCCTTAGGCGTTGGTCCTTCTACCTTGTTTCAGACAGGATCTCTATTGTTTGTCACCTTCATGTGCCAGACTAGCTGGCCCACAGCTTCCACGTCCCATCTCACTGGAGGAGTACTGGGCTTACAGTGTGTCAGACCATGTTTAAACACTGGTACTAAAGTTCAGTGGGTTGGTACCTGAGGCTGGGGACACGGCTCAATCAGTGAAGCATTTACCTCATGAACTTGAGGGTCTAAGTTTGGTCCCCGGAATCTACATGAAGAGATAGGTAAAGGTGGTACACATTTGTCATCCCAGCAAAGACTAGATAGGAAAGTAGGGACAGGTGGATCCCTGGAGTTCACTGGCCAGTTAGCCCACCTGGCAAAGTTCTAGGCAAAGAACACACCTGTCTCAGACAAAAAGGTAGAAGGCCCAGAGAAATGACTCCTGAGGTTGGCCTGTGACTTCCATGTGTGTGTAACACCTCCCCCTGCTGCCAAACACACATCCCTTCTCTACCTCAAAGGAAGGTCTTGAGAATGAACAACCAGACAGAGAATGTTTCCAACCTACTTGCTGCCGGCCTGTGGCTTTAAGTTGTCTCTTTAGAACAGTAAAAATCACACCTGGGGCAAGGAGAAATTGATCTTTGAAATGGATAACTCAGAGACTAGGCTTCTAGCCACGTAGCATCCTTACAGTCTTGACCACACTGTGCATTCTGTGATCGCTAGTGAATTCCAAACACCCCCGCGAGAACACCCTGCAGCTGAGGACTCTGCATGCCCTGGGCCTTTTGTTTGTTTGTTTGTTTTTTCCTGGACTGTCCTGCTGCCCTCAGATTTGCCTCACAGGTGGGGCACAGCTTGTGAACTCCCATCAGATTCGGGTTTGGAAATCCTGCTGACGAAGAAGATAGAGACCATGTGGAAACTGTGGCCTGGTTTGTGCCATTCTGCTTGATGATCTGTCAGCGTTTCCATGTGGAGCCCCTGTTTGGGGTGAGCGTAACCCAGTCGTAAATGTTCTCTCCAGGCTGAGCCTTGGCACTTGTGATTTCAGCCTGGGAACACATGTGTATGCTGGTGTGTGCATGTGTTTTTACAAGGAGACTAGGAAAAAAAAAATAAGTTAAGCATTTTTAAGCAAAGGATGGTGAGAAATGGGGGGGGGGTTAAATTGATAGCAGATGCTCTTTTGATACTGCCAGGACTTAAAAATTGCTGAGTTGCTCTATTCCCCCACCCCCTTCTCCTCCCCATTGGGGGTATGGAGAATGGAGAGGCTATTCTTAATTTGGTGCAAGCAACATTAGCAATTGACAAAGTAAAGAAGTCATCTATGGAAGATCAAATATGGCCATGGGAAGCTTCTCCAAGTGCAGGAATTGACCCGAGACCAAAGGCTGCAGGAACCAGAGGTCAAGGGAGCAAAATACTAGTCGGCAAGGACAAGAACCTTTCACTGATGCCTGGCCGTTGCCCTCCTTTACCACTTTTTTCAATCAGCAATCAGAGGGAATGGAGGAGGTGTTCCAGAGACTTCTGAGAATGGGTTGTTAGTGGTGATCACAGTTATCATGGTGGTTGATGGATGGAGTTGCTTATTTCCTTTAGAATAGCGAATTCCAGGAGACCATTGATAATTTGGATGTGATGAGATTAGGTCATAGTGCTGATATGCAAAATACTGAGCCCATCAATCAATATTGGTTAGAATCTAGGCATCCAACAAGCAATAACACTCAAAAAAGTGCAAGTCCCAAAAGTTGGGGGCAGCGGCACAAACCTGCAATCCCTGCGATGGAGCCTGAGGCAGGAAGAAGACGATGATTCCCAGCCCAGCTTGCTGTGTATAGCAAGACTAGTGGCCCTAAAGTGGCTACTGTCTCTTAAAAATATAAATCTCAACTCGTGTTTTATAAGCTGCATCTGTCACAGGTTTTCTGAAAGAGACTGTTATTAAAACTTAAGGTTGACTAATCTTGAACCATCAAGACATCTGCTGAAGAGAAACCAGGGCCTATAAAGTCAGAATCGGTTTTCTACAAAGACTGTCCATGAATCACAAGCCACAGCCCGCAGCCTGCAAACAGGAAGCTTCCTCACTGAGTGTCATCTTCCTGTCTCCACTTCCAGCTCCAGCCATGCCGGGACTCAGAGGGTTCTGGATCCATTGTCCCTTAGGCATATCTAACCACTACTGTGACTATTGCTAGATATACAGGGTGTGTGTATAATATGTGCTACCATTCCAAGCTGATATGAGACTGCTCATATGACTTTCTATGAGCCACAGACACAAACGTTAGCCAGTTTATCTCTGCGTGCCTGGAACCCATGAGTTCATGCGGTCTTCAAGGCCTTGGTGTGACTCTTTTCTGTGCCTGAGGTCTTCTCCTGTCCTTTCTCTGCATGGGTCATTCTAGTCTCAGCTCATGTGTCATCTTCCTGCCAGAGCCCCTTCCTGCCTCTATTTCTGGAGTCCTCAAACATGACCTGCATGCCACATCTGAATATCTATCTTGTGTGTGTGTGTGTGTCTGTGTGTGTATATATACACTCCCTCCCTCCCTCCCTTCCTTCCTCCCTATTTCCCTCCCTTCCTCCTTCCCTTCCCCTCCCTCCCTCCCTCCCTCCGTTCCTGCCTTCTTCCCTCCCTTCCTTCCTCCTTCTCTTCCTCCCTCCCTCCCTTCCTTTCTCTCTCCCTCCCTTCCTTTCTCCCTCCCTCCCTCCCTCTTTTCTTAGAACATGTGTACCTATTTGTCGGCTTGTACTCACTGGAAGTTTGGGAAGGCAGATATCTGCCTTGTTCCCAGCTGTATAGTATATGTACTGAATAAACCAATACATGAACAGATAAAAGTTCTTGGACCGAATTGTTGATTCTGAAGCTTAAATCAATATTCATCCATTCATTCATTCATTCATTCATTCATTCATTCATTGTGTAGAGTGCCTACTGCTTTGCATCCTGGTGCCCTTGGCACATACGGTCATTTGATTTCATGATAGCTGATCCACCAGGACTTCTGCTTTCTTTGGCTTGCTGCAGTGGGCCTGGCTGGTGTTCCAAGTCATCAGAGGCTTCTGTTTCTCTTGTCTGGGGAAGCTGTCTCCTCTCCTGTCCCCTCCTCCCCTGAGGATGGTGGTGCCGTTCAGAGCTCTAAATCTCCCAGAGGAATGACCCGTCTGCCCTCCCTCAGGAAGAGGCATCTGTCCCGTTTTTGTTCATTCAAGCCCAACCTTTGCTCCTGCCTCTGTCCTACGATTCTCTCCCCGCGTTCCCATTCATCCGGGCTTGCCCAGCGGCCTCCCACTCACACCTGCAAATCTCGTTCACACGGCATCAGATTCATCATCGCTGGCCCACAAGCATGAGGGGAGGGCAGGAGACGGGTGGCGCACTCACTTCCCCTTCCTCCTCCTCCTCCTCCTTCCGGCCTTCTCTGCAGATGGGTTTCTGTGAGAGAGTCTGGACACATTTTCCCTGGAGTGGAAGCTCAGTCTAGTCATGGTGCTTGTGGGTGGTAGGATATAACAGTCTACTTTATATTATAATGGATCTTATTTCCTGGTGATGAGAGGAAGGTAATTACCCACCCTGAGTTTACTTAACAATCATTCCAATGAACAAGATGCTGAAAGATTTCAGATTTGGCCATGAAAGGAAGAACACAATTCATCTTCACAGGGTCCTGTCTCCTTCCCCCATGGGCTGGGATGAAGTATCCATTCTCATACCTATCTGGTTTGCAGTTACATTTTATCTGGACTTTCCAGGCCAGATCTGACTGAAAGCATATTTTCTTACTGCAAAAATAATGAATCATAATACTGAAATTGGTCCCTTTCTCTGTAAGATTTTGACAGACAGCATTGGTCTACTTTGATATCTATTTTAGCTCTTGATGAATGGTCAAATTCTCCTTTGGGGGGCAAGAAGCCCATGAGATTCAGTTAGGACAGGAGATGACCAGAGAGGTTGGAGATGGCTGTTGGACATGGCAGATGGGGGACAGAGAGGAAATGAAACCGACCATCCAATCAGTTCACTGACTTACCTGGTTGAGAATCAGGGGCTATTTCTCATCTGTTACCTCTAGCCCCCCTCCCTTTTTTTTTTTCTGGTTCTCACTTTAAATATGGGTCTATTCGTGTCTCTGTAGAGCCTCCAAGAACACCATAGTAGAAAGTTCAAATGAAGGGTAATGCCATTATGCTGGCCACCTGGCAGCCCCAAGCACCCAGCAAAGCCCTAGGCCCATGTGGATGCTTCATAAACATCATTTAACGTTTAATGGAGGGAAGAGACTAGTAAATGTGCTCTTGGTTGGCAAGAGGAGAGGGAATCTGATCCCTTCTTTCTGACAAAAAAATAGGCCCTACTTTTTTTTTCCACACACATAAAAACACATACAGCCAGGGAGAACATGAAACATATATAGGAAGTTCAGTAAAGCAATACATAAAGGAGAAAAAATCATGTTTCTGTTGTTCAACGGGAATTCATACTACTACTCTGTGGCGCAGACGCGGATGCATCCGATACCATTAGGCACAATGTTTCAACAGTAATTGGCAAGTTTGTTTTTGAACTGGAGTAAACTAAGAGAAAGTTTGGACCTTCTTTTCTTCACAACCCTTATCTCCTATTTCAGAGATTCCCTAGACTTCTAAAGGGTAGAGCATCCCTGAATTACAAGTATGTATCTGTCACCTGCGGTCTTTGTAAAATCCAGGCAAGGCTTTCTCAGGACTCGAGTGGGCTGAAATCCTGCGCTTCTAACAAGTCTCTGGGTGATGCTGATGGCCCTAGACTTCAGTCTCCACTGAACACTGAGGCCACTGAGAAAGTCCTTGAATCCCGATTACCTGCTTCTTCTTGGCCGGAAGTACAAGCTAGTTCTTGGTCAGAGCTATGAAATAGTTGCTTTTATATATATGTTGCCGAATCCCTGCCGGGCCAGCTGGGGGAAGGAGGGAGAAAGTCGGCAGGAGCCTCGAGGCTTGAGGCGAGGGGGTGAGCGGCATGGACTCACCACAGACCCCAGAAGTCAGGTGAGAAGCAGGCAGTGGATGAGTTGCTGCAGACATGTATTTGAGGAAGTGCTTGAGCTTATATAGGGTCAGGGCTACAATCAGGTGTTGCCACCTCTTCTTTGGGGAGGAGGGGGGAGCAGCCACCAATCATTTAGCTGTTTACTAGGTGTCCATTGCAGAGGCAGGTTAGATGGCCGCTTCCCATTGGTTGTTCATCTTCCTTCCCATTGATTATTCATCCCTCTGCCTGTATGATTCCTCTATTGTGACATGTCCCGGGCATGTCTGTACTTATTTGGGCTTGTCTATAACTGGACCTCCTGGATTCAGAAGCCTGACCTAGGGCCTCCCTGAATCAGTGGTGCTACATATATATGTGTGTGTGTGTGTGTGTGTGTGTGTGTGTGTGTGTGTGTGTGTGTGTGTTTGTGTGTGTGTGTGTGTGCGTGTGTGTGTATGTGTGTATATATGTATATGTGTGTATGTATATATACATAGACATACACACACATACACATTACATATACATATACATATACATATACATATACATTTACATATGTTCTATATGACCACATTCGGAAAAGGAACAGACAAAAGGGTCCAGTATCTCAAGTCCATCTTTGAGAAACTGACATGAGTTTTAGGTTTATGTAATGGGGATATATGCACAGTTAAGTGGTCCTGGTATAGGTATGATCTCATTGATTCTCGAAGAAGGGGAAGGGTAAAAGAGGTTAGACAGACACTCCTTTGGGTGATCGACATGCTAATGTGTAGATGTCCAAGTAAAGGAAGCAGACACAAAACAAAGATAGGAGATGCAGGATTCAATGCTTGTGAGCAAAAAACAGCTTCTAAGTGCCTCTTTCCATTCCTTCCCTTGGGTTGGGAACGTCCCTCAATCTTAAGGGTGACTTGGTTTTTTGGCTAATCTGCTTTGTCTGTCTTCTGGCCCAAATAGAAAGTAGTACATGAGAGGGGACACGCTGTAATGGCAAAAGCATGCAAGAAAAAGAGCCAGATGTTTCAGCCTAAAAGTAGAAGAGCTACTATAAAACAGAATACAAATAGGATCCAAGGCCAGGAGACACGCAATGAAACCAGTCCTGTAGGGAATCATCTTTCCTGCTAAATAGCTCTGTGAGAATGGACTACTAAGAATGATTCTGGTGGAAGGGACACAGTGTCAGGTAACCATGTATAAGAAACATCTCTCCATAAACTTTTGGCTTTAGTTATTCTTGGAAGGGATGCCACAAGCAACTTCATTTTGGCTTTGAGACAGGATCTTGCTATCTAGATTAAGCTGGCCTCAAACCCACGATCCTCTCGTTTAACCCCTCAAGCACTGTGATTACAGACATCCATCACCATGTTCATTGCCACGCTGATTCTGACAGCTTTTTCCATCATCTCTGAGCAATTATCTCTGAAGACATCGCTGACTAACCATCTGGTGATTTGGTTTGTTCTGGTTGATCTGATTTGATCCATACTGGAAGGAAAGAACAGATGATAAGGAGTCATCTTTTGGACCAACTTCAGGCAAGTAAGAGGAGTGACTTTTAGGCTTTGTATATTTGGAGTCCATTCTTAAGCTTAATTCTATCTGGGGAGTGTGTGTGTGTGTGTGTGTGTGTGTGTGTGTGTGTGTGTGTGTGTGTTTTGCTTCAAATGGGCTGAATTGCTCTTTGTGTCTGCTGCCATTTCTTTATAATTGGTCCATTTCTAGATAGAGTCCCTGACCCTAGGATGCTTCTAGAAGCTGCTTATCTCTAGGACAAGGCTCTGCAACTCCCTGGCTATGAAAACTGAACAAATGACTTATGTCTTTGCTTTCAGTTTCTTCATTTGTAAAGAAGAAAAAAAAATGGTACTGTCGTGTGCTTAGAATTCCATGAGTTAATTCCCAAAGAGCGCTTTACCTGGTGCCTATCTCAGAGTGAGCCCTTGGGGGATGTTGCTACCCTGACTGCATACATCGGTCTCTACACATCTCAGCTGTATAGTAGGATGCAGCTGACGCTGTCTTTGGGACAAAGTTTTCACTATACATGTTGGCTTTAGGGATGCATGCAGGCACCTGAGATGAGAAGATGATGAAGTAAACAAAATGGGGTGCGAAAAACAGGGATAATCTTGGTCACCTCAGGGGTATAGCCATTTGGGAAAAATAGTGATAACTTCTTTACTGGTCTTAGCCAACACAGAAGGGTGTTCAGAAGCTCAGCTGCTGTGGTAGCTACTCTCTGGCAGAAATCACTGCTGTTGCTCTTTAATCTGATGTTTCCATCTTGTGAATAATTCTGCTAGCCTCTGTCCCTTTTTCTTATCGCCCCTCTGAGCCACCTTTCACTTTGGCATGGCCTATAACCGTCTCAGGCCTTGAACTCGTTTTTCTGAGTCTACCCTCCACTTCCACTTCCATTCTTCTGCTCACTGGCTCTTTCCTTTATTTTGAGATCAAATGCTCTGAAATGACAGAGCTCAGGAGCCCACAATTTATAACATTTGATCCTGACAGTCTCCTCTGACTGGTTAAAAAAATAATTCTTTCCACTAGATCTTGTGTCATGCAGGGTGCTTATAAAATAAAGAGTCAATTATTCAACATGAGGTGAGAGGTAGGTGAGTCCTGGCTGGCTCATCCAGCTTTTTCCTCTTTGTTTGTGAGACAAGCCTGAATTCTGTTACTAGATGAATCTTTCTGGGGAGGAAGATGGTTATACCCACAGAGCCATGAAAAATATGTGCTAGACTTGTTTCTGTTCTTTATCCCAGTGATTGATTAAATAGACCCAGATTTTGGTCTTTTTAATATTATTTATTTACTTTATTTTATGTGTGTGTGTGTTCAGAGGGCACCGTGTGTCCCTGTTGAAGACCAAGGCTGACCAGGAATCATCCTGCATTGCTTCTATCTCCTTCTTGTTCTGCTCTGGGATTTCCCAGGCTCTGCCCACACCAGGGCTGGAAGCGCAGGTTGCCACTGTTTCTGTCTAGCAGAACTTTTTACGTGGGACTTGGGATAAGAACTCAGGACCTTCTGCTTGAGAGACAGTCTTAATCCTTGAGCCATCTCTCCAGGCTGCTCCTCCCCCCAGTTTTGACCAATGAAAGATGGAGAAATTTCTGGGGATTTTTTTTTTCTCTTAGAAAACAATGTATGGTTACTTTCCCAACTCAGCAGTCCCACTCCATAGAATATACTCCAGGGAATGGAAAACATGTCTATATGGAAACCTGTTTGTGAATGTTTACAACAGTATTGTTCATAATAGCTCAAACTGGAAGCAACCCAAGTGTCCATTAACTAGTGTTTGAATAAACAAATTATGGTATATCTATATATTGAAGTACCATTCAGCAATAAAACAGAACAGACTATTTACATATGCAACACCATGAATGGACTTCAATCATGCCGTGCTTAATGAAAGAAGCCAGACACAAAAAGCTACCCTAGTGTCATTCCATTTATGTGACGTCTTTGCAGGTTTTAGGGACAGAATTTTACCAGGTGTTGGAGTTACAGGAGGTGACTGACTATGAACGGATATGAGGAAACATTTGGCACAATGGAAATGTTATACATGTTTCATGACTGTATATATATTTGTCAAACTCATGAAGCTGTGCACTTAAAAATGCTGACTTTTACTGTGGTCAGCTTGTGTATCTATAGTAAATCTGACTTAAAACAAAACAAAGCAAAACAAAAAGCCAAATCGCATGTAAGAGGAGGGAGGACCTTTTCTTCCTCTGGATCAGATGTCTTCAATGTGTATTATCCAAGGCTGTGGTATCACCTTGGGGTCATTAGGGGGAGCTAACCTGGAAGATCTCACAGTATTCTGTGGGTGGTGGAATGGAAAGAAATCTTGAGCTATTGAACCACCTGGCTAGCCCCAGAATTACCGTATTTCTCATTAGGGTGAACTAATTAATTACTTACTGATTAAACCAGGTGATTCAAATTTTCTGTCTAAAGTATCCCATCCTCAGTGACATATGAACTATATGTAAAAAACATTCTTCAGTGGCTCTGCCCATCAGAACAGGACTGTGGACATGGAGACACTCACGTCAGCATTGACCATGCAGTACAGTAATCTTTAGAGTTGTGATGACTCTGTACTGGTTATGTTGTGTGTGTGTGTGTGGACTATATTCTACTCCATTATTCTCCACTTTATTTTTTGAGATGGAGGTTTTCACTGAGTTTGGAGTTTATCAGCTAGGCTCAAATGGCTGACTAGCAAGTCCCTAGGAATCTCCTACCTCCTTCTCTTCCCCAGCACTGAGATTACAGGCATGTGCCAATACACCTGTTTCTTTTAAATGTGTACTGGGAATTGAACTCAGATCCTCATGCTTGTGTGGCAAGCCCTTTCCCCACTGAGCCATCTCCCTAGCCTCTTGTTTATGTCTCGAGTGTCTTAGTTGCTCTTTCTGCTCAGTATTGCAAAAGTTTCTGGTCTATCTGTTTCCTTCAGTCCTCCAAAGCATGTGCAATATAGTTGTGTGAATATCATTTTCCCTACAGCTTCTGGCTGGCCGTATGCTAGAAATCCAAAGTGTTTGGAGTACAGATGAACTGACTTTTCTGACTTTTGGCACTCCTAGTTTATCCTCTGATGAAGAACCTCAGACAGAACAGATGGTGTGTTAGTTTAACTGCAGAGGAAGACTAATGATCTTGAACAGGTAGAGGTGAGTACTGCCTGGCCACTGAAACTACAAACATACCTTCAGAATTGGTGAAAGAGTAAACTAGGAGCCAGGAATTGTGATGCACGTAATTCTAAAGTTTGGGAGGCAGAGGTAGGAGGATTATGAATTCAAGGTCAGTCTTGACTACACAACAAATTAATGGCTGGGCTGACCTCCATGAAATGCTGTCTTACAAGCAAAACCAAATCACCCAACAACCAACTGAACAAACAAGCAAGCAAGCAAACGAAAAATGGTGGGAATGTAGGTTGCCTACCATGTGCAACCTTGGACTTGATCCCCAGAACATCAATAAAATAAAACAACAAAAGGTTAGCTGTGGCATTCTGACAACACTTGATATCATCGCCTTCCTGTTATGACCATCTAAGAGATATGGTGATGATTTCATATCATTAATGCTTGAGTTGAAGCCAGAGAGCTTTCTTCTCCTGTTTTCAGAGCCAAGGATATAGGCGCAAAGTTCGCATAAATGACTCAAAGTAGATACAGTATGGGTAGGAGTTGACAGTAGGGAGTGTTACTCTGTATGCATGTGGTTCTAATTATGGGATACAATTTTGTACTAAGAGACCCATCTTCAGGGGCTGGGACTGGTAGAGAACTTACATACACATCCAAACCGTTTGGTTCGTCCCCACCACTATGATGCATACTTGTAATCCTAGCACTTAGCAGGTAGAAGCAGGAGGATCAGAAGTTTGGGATTGTCCTTGGTTACACAGCAAGTTTGAGACCATCTGAATGACGTGAGACCCTGTCTCAAAAACAAACAAACAAACAAACGAACAAACAAACAAACAAACAAATCAACTCTCTAAGCCTGAAAAGAGCTCTGTACAACAAGCTATATTATATCACTTAGTTCTGCAAGACTATGATAGTCTTTTACATGAGTGAGGTCTTCTCGTCCCTTCTTCCTGACCTTTCTCTCCAGCATCATGCCTCCTCTTGTTTTCTTGCTAAGTTCACATTGTCCTTGGCTTTCTAATATTTTCAGGAAACACCTGGTCTACCTGGACAGTGGCTCATCTTGTGGTTCTTTCTTTCCCAGCTGGCATGAACCAGTTGTAGATGGCAGTCAGCAAGAACCCTGTTCAAGTCACCAAGGTGTGTTAAACCCTCTCCCCAGGTATATCCAGGGCTGTGCAAACAACCAGTTTCTGTGTTAGTTTGTGTGCCTGGATAGAGTAGGCAGGGCTGGTTCATAGTCCTCTTTAAAAATTTGATATGAAGTAACAAGAATGTGGCACTTCCTAATAAAATGTTAGTCAGAGAGTTCTTAGAGTCCTCAAACATTATAGACTTTTGCCATTGCTCTTGATTGCTCTCCAAAAACTGTCAGTAAAACCCTACTATAGAAGATGCAACACAATGGATCACAGAACATGGGCAAAATATATCGACTGGAACTGGTCTGAGGACTTTCTCCTTGCTGGATAGTTTACACAATACCAAGGAATACTGTAGAAGCTGCTGGGGAAGAGAAATAATCACAAGCCCCATCACGGCATGAGATCTGTAAGTTGCAATATAAAAAATCACCATGGCAACAGGTGACCACCAGTGTAATAATGGCATGAGTACCAAGGAGACATCCAACACCTTTATGATTGGACTCGAGACCTGCTCATCAGAATAGTACCCATCCCTGTTACTGTGAACTAGAACAAGAACCTAAAAAAAGAGAAGGAAATAGATGAATAGGAAGACAGTCAATAAACCCATAGGTAGGAAGACAGTACATCTAACTGCTCTGTAGGCAGCTGTTATTATACTTACAGAATGGAACTCACAGTGGAAACCTTTAGGTCTAAAGCTGGATGAATGAAGGGAAATGCACATACTAGTGGGGTGGCCTGAAGAGAAGTAACTTGTTACACTACAGAGACCTGAACCCAGACAGAAGTAAACAAGCCAGAGTGAACCCTAAAGTCCATAGAAGCATACAGGTGGAAGAGTGGGAAGGAATGGTGAAGAGAAGGGAGGGAATGGGAGGGAGAGGGGGAGGAGGAAAGCTGGAATGACTACTCAAAATGCTTGTAAAATATAAAAAATTAATAAAAAATTAGGCATGCAAGCGAATGCTTACTTAGAATGAGAAAAGAAATCTCAGGAAGTCACATATTTATAAGCGCTGACAAATTCTATAAATATTGTTATTATGCAGAAACTATCAGAACCTCACTTTTGTGTATTTGAGTGTGTGTATGTGCAGGTATACTTTGTGTGTGTGTGTGTATGCATTCTATATGTGCACTGTGGTATATGCATGCCATAGCACACATATGAAGGTCAAAGGACAGCTTTGGGTGTGGGTTCTTGCCTTCTGCTGCATGCACCAGCCTAGCTGCTTGTGATTCCTTCTGTCTCTGCCTCTCATTTCCCTGTAGAAATGCCGCGATCACAGACGTACAGACGCTCAGGCTGTGTGGCTGGCATCATAGGTGAGTTCTAGAAATTTGAGCTTAGGTCCTCCCGCACAGTTGCACAGGAAATGCAGTTTCCCTCCTAGCCTTCTCCCTAGTCTACTAACAGAATCTTTTTATTGACTGACTGATTGTCTGACATGCCTCTTCCCCTCCTTCAACATTTCCCATACTTAGAGTTTATACATTGGATGAATGGGAAAAATTTCTATGGACTAACTTCTTGCTTCTTGAATTTCAAACTTGGCTTGTCCCATTGCAGTGCTGAGGATACAGAAAAATCCTGGGGGCTTGCTGGCCAGCCAGGCTAGAAAAAATTACAGGCTTCAGGCTTGGTGATATACCTTGTATCAAAAAATAAAGTGGAGAATGATATAGGAAGATAGTCAACAGTGACATGTGTGTGTGCGCGCGCGTGTGTGTATATACACACGCGCGCACACACACATACTGTGTAGCTATGCAAACTCTTTGCTCAGGTCTTGGAAGGATATGTGTTCCCTCAAGACTCTAGGAGCTTCGGGATAAACATCTTTAATTTACTAGATTAAATTCCTCATACAAGACCACTGGCTGGATGGACAATCTTGTGAAATACACCTTATGCTTTCACATTAAGATCTCAAAGATTGCTAAGAGATAATGAAAGAATGGATCAGCCATTATAATTTCAGCTTTCTTTAAGAACTATTTCACATTTATATTCTTTCTTCCTAAACCTCTGTCTCACTGCTATAATATAGGTTGGTGTTAGGGGTTGGGCCATTTAATTTCTTAGGATTCTGTCATTGGATAGTTGAAGCAATTTGGTCATGTTGACTCAGTTATCACGTCTATAAATACAGCCTCATCAGGCCTGGTTGAAAGGGGCTCAGAAAAGGGGTTCGTCTGAGTGAGTGTGGCCAAGGGGCTCCTTTGTATAAATCAAAACTGCACTTTGAATTTGCCCCTCTTGTTCCCCAAGAAACCAAACAGGAACAGTGTTGCAGAATGACATAATGTGGAACGGTGGCCACCGCTGGGTGAGATCATCGTTCAGCTGCTGGAGGGGAAGGAACCAGGTGAAACCCGCTTCATTTGCTGTGAGACGGTTCCGTCAAGCGCAGCCCACAAGGCTCAGCCAGCCGCGGCAGGCAATGAGGTGAGATGGGCCGCCGCTGAACCGTGCTGCCACTTCCCCTCCACCGCGAGCAGCTCCCAGGCGGCCTACACCACATTGGATTTTCACCACTTCCGCAACCTGATCCATGGTTCCTAAAGCCGGCGTCCCCACCGACTGAATCAGCCTGCAGCTTCCTCTGTACCTGCCATCCAGGCTGCAGGAAATCCAAACTCCAGCTTGAACAGAGTCCTCCTTCCCTGCCCTGCCTCTCTGCAGCGCTATCTGTCACTGTGCATTCCGTGTCCTGGTTTTCTGCTTGACCGCGCTGTATCACTCTCCTTGTCCTCCCGGTCTGAGACCCCCAAACCCTGTGATTTTCTAGGTCAAGCCTGATTCAACTTGCAAGAAACCAGCTCTTCAGGGGGTCTTGCTCCCGACCTCTTGGGGAGCCTGATGCCTGCTGGATCTCGTTCTGTTTCCCATCCACGGAGCGGAATGCAGGAGAAGCCACTCCTAATGTGCACTTAGCTGCATTGCTTGGGACTTCTACCAACGAAAACAGACAGGATGGATGAAGCCTCTAAGAACCAACCGCTTTAAGCAGAATGAGCAAATAACCTGCTAGAAATAAAAATGTTTAAAAAATAAAATAAAGATGGTATAATGTTTTCAGAAAAAAAAAGAAATTAAACGGCGTAGAGCAAATGGGAACACAAATATAGATGCAAAGACCAAGTAGTTGCTAAATAGTCATGACATACAAACTTTGAAGGTGAATATTAAGACCTTATGAATATTCACAAAGAGTAATTTGAATACTCATTGGTACAGCCATTAGACCTAGTTCATGTGCTCTCTACCCAAGAAATGCAGGTACATTGGCCAGTTGACAAGTCCCATATAGAGCCAGGTGGACTAGGCTGTAGGTCTCCTGAAAGTGCAGGTGTCTGCAGTGGCCTGGGGCACCTTCATCTGCTGGACCTTCTTGTCTCTGGTTCTCATAGTCATCCCATGGGAGGGGGGGAGGGGAGCGTGGGATGATGGACGATGGACACATGACACCCAGAATTCAGAATTTAGGTGGTGTGGTTCTTCCACCTGTTTGCAAACCAAACCTAATTGTTTTCTCTGACATCATTTGGTTTTCCTTTGTTTCTCCCTGGGTGTTTTAAATTGATTCAATAATCCATGTCATTCATACATATTGATATTTTCTGGGAGTTTTTCTGCTTCACCATCTCTGAGATAGCTGGTTAGGCAGTGCACTTGGACGCTATCTTATATTAAGGTGTTTTCTCACCCCATACTGCTAAATACAAATTTACCTTATGAGCGAATACTCATTGGAATTCAGAGTTGACTTTTAGGCCTCGTTGAGTCACTAGTAGAAAAAGAGACTGAGAGACAGTGAGAGAGTGCCAGACTGGTTTTGATGGCTTTTGAGTTGTTTTGAGTTGATTTCTGCTTCTCAGGATTGGCAAGTGGGGGAGGGGGGTTAGAGAGGGGGTTTCTTACAAAGACTAGAAGCTGAGAGAAAAGGGGGCAGATAAAAGCAAGGACAAATGGACAGGGAGAGAGATGTCATTCCCAGAAGACACTAGTGCTGGGCAAGGACAGCTTCAGGGTATCCAGAGGAAATGCAACACAGAGAGGAGGAAGAGTTAGAGCCATCAGTGCCTGAGGGTGGGAGGGGAGGGAGCTAAAGCAACGAGGCTGAGGCAGAATCTAGGGGGCACCGGGAACATTCTGGGCTACACTGGCAGGAAATAGTCTATTGGCACAAACTCGAGAAGGCCTTGGAAGTTCCAGATTCTATTTACTTATATTTTATTTATGTATGTGTGGATTGATTGCCTGGTTGCAATGCTGGGGATGAAACTCAGAACCTCGCATGTGGTAAGCAAACTCGGGACCACTGAGCTACACCCCAGTCCTATTTTATGAATTCATGCAGTAGACAATTTCCACTGTACTGGTGTTTTACTTCTCTTTGCAGCAACATTAACTCCCTGTTGTGATCAGATGGTTTTCTATGTGTGTTCTTTCCTCCCTGTCTTAAAAAAGATACTCTCTAAATTGTAAATTGTTTGATATACATTTAAAAAAAAAATACAGGGTCCTCCGTCTCTATTTTAAGTTGGTTTTTGAGGGATGCGGAAGCACACAAGGACTCAAAGAATCAAACAGCATTTCCTCCTATTGATGGTCTGTGACCATTTTGAAGAATAACATCTGCCCTCTGCTTGGCTCCAGGGGATTTTATGAGCATTAATGACATGTCTGAAAAGCGTTTCATTTCCTTGGAAACAAGCTTTAACAATGTGTTTTTCTCTCCACAGTGATATAACAAGCCACTCATGCTGTGTTGCTGATTTATAATAACTGAAATTTTGGTCGCTGAAAAATTTAAGCAGTTTGATGGCAGCTTAAAAGAAAATCTCTAATATTTTTATATCTCTTGCACATTAAAATGCGATAGGTAGGCCTTTGCATGACTTTTAGAAAAGCATTCCATGGTATGTATTCTCCCATCATATTTTAAGTAGCCCTGCTATCGGTTCAGAAGGTCACGGACTTGGCCTGTTTTCCATTCCACAAACATCTGGATTTACAGTAAATGATTCATATGGCCTGATACATAACTGCTCTCTTTCTGCTCTTTCTTATTATCACTTATAGAACTTGATCTAACTCCTACCCTGTGGGCTATTCTTTGGCTTTCAATAACTCCTTACTTATACAGGTCTCCTTCTTATGGAACAGTCTAAATTAACTACATGCAAACTTGTGTCTAGCTTGGATTTTTCTCATCTTTAGTAGAAAGTTTTGTATTATTCTTTGCAAAGAAATACAATGAAGGATTGACTTCCAAGTGGAGACAACATTGACAGCACCAAAGCAGATACAGTTTTTTCTCTTCCTTTCCTTTGCTTCCTGTTCATCTTCATCTGAGCAGTTAGTTCTGTGGTTCTTGGCAGATTCGTCTTCTTCCTTTGTATTTTCAGCATCTGTCACTTCCTGGGAGCTGGGAAGATGGCTCAGGGGTTAAGACTCTGCCTTATAAGCAAATGGTCCTGAGTTTGGATCTCAGATCCCATTTAAAAATGCCAGGAAGAAATGGCCTGTACTTCGAGTTCTGGTGGGTGGAACCTGGGAAGCCCAGAGCAAGGCAAGAAGGAGGTAGAAGCAAGCAGAATGGTTCTCTAGGTCACCCTTGGGCCTCTACAGAGACACACAGTGCCCTCTGACACACTTGAACACACACACACACACACACACACACACACACACATAAAATAAGTAAATAAAATAAAATTATAACTGCCTGTAACATAGTAGGCATTCTATAAATATTTGTTGAATTAATGAGTAAAAAGGTCTTTCCACCAGTCAGTCAGATAACTAAAACATAACCAGTACACAATAAGAATTACTATCTATCACATATCAGGTTGAATAGTGTCTCAAATGCTTCCCTCAGACACAAAGTTCATTTCCAACCTTAGAGTGTTACCTTATTTAGAAACAGGCTCTTTGCAAATGTAATTAGATTAAACTCCACTTTATAGGCTCAGCATCATATCTAAATCCAGTATGGCTGACATCTTTATATACAAAGGGGAAAGGATCCTGAGGGACATGAAGAGACTGACAGGGTAAGCAGAGGCAGGAGCCATGCAGCAACGAATCATGGAACCGTATTGATTGTCAGTAGTACTGGAACCCAGAAGAGAGGTGTGTAATGGATTTTCCTTTGGGGTCCCCAGAAGGAACTAACATTGTATATACCTTGCTGTTGAATGCTGCCTTCTAGAACAGAAACAGAATAAATTTAGCTACACACATTGCAGTGCTTTGATATGGCTGCCTAAGGAAACTAGTATAACCCCCTTTGTGCAAGTCTGATTTATAGACAAAAGGGCTGAGCGAAAAGCTAAATGTCATGCCGGGAGATGTGGAGCCCAGTTCTAGTTCCTGCACTTCCTGGGGCTCCATGTCCTTGCATCTGACATGGTACCTGAGAGCCAGGAGCCCAGGAAATTGGTAAGTTTAAAAATCTCTCTCTCCCTGGGGTCATTTCATGACTTCCTTTGGCTGTGATGGATGGGGGAGGGGCAAACTTCTTTATTAAAAGGCTTGTGTCTAGAGGATAGAATGCAAGTCAGAATCCAGAGAATGTGTTTACTGGACTTCCAGAAAAATTTTAATTTATTTTAATTTTGGTGTGTGTGTGTGTGTTTGTGTGTAGTATGTACAACACCTGTGTGCAGTTGGGTGCAACTGTGCATGTGCAGGCCAAAGGTCAATGTCTTGAATGTCTTCCTCTACTGCTCTCCACTTATTCTGAGACAGGGTCTCCAACTGAAACTGAACCTCTCTGGTCACTTAGGCTAGCTTGACCAGCAAGCCTTCAGGACCCACTTGCTTTCACCCCATCAGTGCTGGGACTACAGACGTGTGCTACTGCGCTTGGCTTTTATGTGGATGCTAGAGGTTTGAATTCAGGTCCTCATACTTGTGGGGCAAGCCTTTTACTCACTGAGTCACTTCAGTGGCCAGCCCCAGTATTTCTTTTAAATACTGGGAGGAGAGGTAGAAGGTCCTGAGTTCATACATAAAAACGCCAAGTGGGAATGGTGGTGGCCTGCACTTCTGTTCTTGGTGGACAGTCTGGAAAATCCCAGAGTGAAGCAAAAAAGAGGTAGAAGCAATCCAGGATGATGCTTGAAGTCACCCTTAGCCCTCCACAGGAACACACAGTGTCCTGTGATACACACACACACACACACACACACACACACACTGTGTCTTGTGATACACACACACACACACACACACACACACACACACACGCACGCACGCACGCACGTACGCCAAAAATAAAGTTTAAATGTACTTCCACTCTCAGTAGTGTCTACCCCCACAATTGCTGTCTTTCACACTATTTGTCAATATTACTGAAATTCAAGACTGTTCATCTACCCTGAAATCTTATCATTTACCCCTGAGCATATCTACCCAATCAAAGTGCACACATGTGGTCACTAAAAGATATATATGAGAAAGTTCGTGACAATGCTATCTGTAGTGGCCTCTAGCAAGAAAACAAAGGACCATTAATCATAGAAAAGAAATGTCATCCCAAAATGGATCATCCCACAGTAAGAATGGACAGATGTTACGTGCCACAGTATCTCACAAGATGCCCTGAGAGTAAAAAGACAGTTAGAAGAAGATATTCTCATTCACACACATTTTAAAAACATGCAAACAATAAATTAAGTTGAGCTAAACGGTAACCCCAGTGCACAGGAAGTTGAGGCAGGAGGGTTGCAAGTTCAAGACCAGATCCTCTCCTCCCCCACTGTAATTTTAGAAGTCAAGATAACTGTAGTTCTTTCTGAAGCCAAGAAAATCTTGGTTTGCCTGCTGAGTGGTGTTTGCAATTCTGGTCTTCATTTTCTTTTCTTCTTTTCTTTTTTCTTTCTTCATTTTCTTAATCCAGGTGCCAGTTGGATAGTATGTTCAGGTTTTGAAAAAAATATGAGCTATATATTTATATGTGTACACTTCTCGATACACATGCACTACTTCAGTAAAGAGTTTTATACCTATGTGTGCAATACTTCAGTAAAGAGCTTTGAAAAGTAATATGAGGGAAATTGCACCCACCTCTGTCTCCCTCTTCCATCCCCTTTCTTCCAGCCCTGGATTGGGATGGGCTGTTCTTCGTGAGTTGCTACCTTCAGACAACAGGTAGTTTCCCAAGGGTTCTTTCCTTGGTGCTGCAGGGGAGATAACTTTGAACCACCCCATGCTCAGACGGGACGCAGACTGCAAGGGCAGCCTTCAACCCAGAGCACCATCCGGTCCATGTTTGTAGGGAACCCATAGAAGACAGTTGTCTTGGGGACCCAGGGAAAGACTCTCAAAAATGATTTTGTCATTGTAATTCAGTTGACCCTAGGGCACACCACTGTGGGATCTTCATGGTATTTAGTTCTCACCCTCAAAAGCATCCTGTAAGGATGCGTGATTCAAAGGGCAGAAAATGGAATGTGCCTTTGAAGATCTGTAGCTTAACCGAGGTAGGAAGTTGAAGCACCTCCAATCACCTCCAGGTCTTCCTTCGTGGTTCCTCATGTGGACACAGAGAATTCAAAGTGGGATAGAACTTCAGTCAAACCTTGAGATGGGTCACAAAACTTGTACAAAGTATAGGCTTTATGGCTAAAGCGTCCGAAGAAAGGAAGCAGGGAGTGAATTTGGGATGAAATAGCACTCAGGGATGTTTTCCACATGGCTCTGGGAGCGGCTTGAGGTAGATTGCATGTTTGACCGGGATTTCTTAAAGACCAAAGTACCAGGAAGAAGCAGGCAGGCTTTGTTTTGGTAGCACACTCAAGATAAAAATCTGAAGTAGCTTAGAAGACTGGCTTTTCTGTGGAGACTTGAAAGCAAATTCTTCAGAGAGCAGACATGGCTCTAGTGAACATTCCTATGGCAAAAGGTGTGGGAGCTGTTGCCCCACCTAACTATGGGGGACCCTCCATACCAGGCAGAGTCCAGCGGCCTCACTAGCTAGCGAAAGTCAACAGAAACAACATATTTGTGTCCATCCAACAATTGTCAGTAATTATTGTTTCTTAACAATATTTTGACTTGGGCTTATTTGAACTAAGGCCTTCACATTGCCTTTGATGGTCTTTTACCTCTTCTTTAATGTGTAACAATTTCTGCATCTGTCCCTTAGTTGTTGGAGAAACAAATCACGGTTCCGGTAACTTTCCTTTATCTAGGATTGGTGCTCCTTCCAGATCTTTCACCTAGCTTTAAATAACAATTAGTTTCTTTTCAACTGACAGGAAATGTTATTTGGTCATTTTTCAATTCTCATTACAGATGGACTCATCCTCCTTATTCAGAGCTCAGGTTCCTCCTTTGCTTAAAGCATGAATCGTACTTTCCTGTCATTTGGGGTGTGAGGACGCCATTACCAGAAGTCTTCCTGGATCTGGGTCTCCTGTTTGTTCTTCCTGGTGGCTCTGCCTGCCCCGAGGGAAAGGGGGGCTGGTCTCCTGGAGGACTGCTGGGTCTGGCGATTGTGAGATGGTGTGAGTTTGTGTTTGTTGGAATTATCTCTGAGGATGTTCACTGGGACGCAGGGTATGGGTTTATTTCTCTGAGTTGATTTCTAACTGTCTTGGCCAGTTACCTGGGGGCGACTTGGAAGCAAAGCCACTTTTACTGGCATTCTCTTTGAGGTTCCCTGGGCCACACAACTCGTGTAATTTCCAGTCACAAAGGTCTGTGTGTGGCCAGTTTAGGATTTTGATGCCTCAGATGATTATTTTTTTGTTGTTGTTGGATACTTTTTCTCTCTGTCTTTTCTTTTTTTTCCTTCTGATCATCTATCTCTTTCCCTCCCACCTACCTTCCCTCCCACCTACCTTCCCTCCCTCTCTTCCTCCCTTCCTATCTCCCTCTCTTGCTTCTGTTTCCTTTCAAAAGAATAACTTCTGGTGAATCTTAGCCATGGGTGGCTAGGTCTCTAACTACTTTTTTACACAATGTAAGAATTAGCACGCTCCCCACCCCAACTGTGACTTGGGCTATTTCACTAATTTTCTAAACTGGTTAATGTATGCTCATTTATTTGTATACCTTTTAACTGTAGAGTATAATACATTGCTACATTGATTATCATCTGTTATACATAAAAGAATGCTATAGACAGTATTTAATAATATATGATTTTAAGCTTTGTTCATGGTTGGAGCATTTAAGGCTCTCTAGTCAACTAGCAAGCAGGGAAGTCCTTGATCTCTCACACACACTCTAGGTAACTTTTTACTCCTAATGAAACTCTGCCTGTGAGCAATGGCCTAGCCACCAAATAGGTCTTTAGTTTTCTCCCTGCTCTTCTGGACTCCTTGATTCTGCAGCGTGTGTGAACAAAGTTGATTGGGAGCTTTTAGACAGCATATCTGAGCAGCCCTGTTGCTTTACCTCTCCTCACCTGCACCACCTAACCTCAGATGGGTTGTTTCATTTGGAGTATTAGTCATTAGATATACATCAGGTTCCCTTGATAGTTATTGGTTGCTGGGGTAACAGCATGTCTGGAGACCAAACTGTTAGAAGTCAAACAACAGGATTTGTGAAAAAGTAGTACTCTAGAGCTCTTTTTAATTTTTTTTTTGTGTGTGCACCCACGTGTATTTGTATGGGTATCTGTCTGTTTGTCTGTCTGCCTGTCTGTGTGTGTGCCTATGGAGGTCCAAGGATGACTTGGGAGTCACTCCGGATTGCTTCTACCTCTTCTTTGCTTTGCTCTGGAGTTTCCCAAACTCCATACTCAATAGCTGAAAATGCAAGTTGCTGCCATTTCTGTCTGACGCTTTTTACATGGGATTTGAAACTCAGGATCTTCTGCTTGCGAGGCAGAGGCTTAACCTCTGAACAATTTCTTCAGCCCTAGTATAAAGCTCTTGAATAAGGCAACCAGAGGAATGAATCCTCCTCTTCTTCCTCTTTTTTCTTTTCTTTTCTTTGTGTGTGTGTGTGTGTGTGTGTGTGTGTGTGTGTAGAGGAAAGCACTGGAGTATGTGTGCCTGTGGAACCCCAAGGATGACTTTGGAAACCATCCTGGTTCTATCTTATATTGCTGGAATACAGGCTGCCATCAGATCTATCCAGCATATTTATGTGCCGTCTGGGGATTCAAACTCAGATCTATTTGTTTGCAAGGCAAAAGCTTTAGCCCCTGAGTCATCTCTCCAGCCCTAATCTCTTCTTTGAGTTATTTTCTAAACATTTACTAAGCTATATCATGTGCGCATACACATGTATATATGTGGGGACATACATGTGGACACATGTGTACAATGTATGTGTGGAAGCCAAAGGAGAATTTGTGGGAGTTGGTCTTCTCCTTCTGCTACGCATTTCAGGGATCGAATTTGGGTCATCTGGCTTGTCGCAAAGATTTTTAACCAAGGAGCCACATCACAGGCCCTCTTCTTCAAATGCTGGCCGAACGTTCTCTGGTACTAAAAGCACTGATTCGCCCTTTCCTCTCTACAGTGGGTTGCTGAGTAGATGTTTTCTCCATTGTGAGAAAGGCGGCTGCTTTGACATGAAGGTCAAAAGACTTTGAGCGGCAGGATGCTTTGATGAGAACAGATCGTGGGCCTGTGCTACCTCTCTCCACAGATGCTGCAAGTGATGCCATTTACTAAGGTAACAGAGAAAATCTCTTTGCCTCTAGCCCAGTGCATACACACTGAGATCACTACATTTTATGTGATGCTAATTTTTAATTACCTAGTAAATACTTGTTTGTGTTGTTCCTGTGGAGGCTTGCTGTGGGGGATTTCCCTGGAGTGGTAAAGCCGTTCTTTCTTTGGTGGTTTACTAAGTGAACAGTCATTCCTAACCACATCAAGGACTGTCTGCTATGGATCCAAGCCCCTGTGAACCAGTGACTGAAGTCTGAGAACCAGAAGGGGCCCTGGAGACCAGCTGGCCTATGAGTGTGGTTTTTAAATGTTTTAAATGCTCATAGTCCAAATTGCCAGTCACTCCGTTCATATACGTTCCTTCACAGAATGAAGGAAGTTATCTTGTTTTACATTTATTTACTTATTCATCTCTTTTCCTTGTGTCTGTGTGTATGCATGTGCGCGTACCACAGCATATGTATGCAGGTCAGAGGACGATACGCAGGAATTGGTTCTTTCCTTCAACAGTGGGGGTTCCGGGGATAGAAATCAAGTCATCAGATTTGGTGGCAAGCATTTCACCCACCAAGCCATCCAGCCACTCTTGAGGTTTTAAGTGTAGATAAATATGACTTGATTTACCAGATATGTATAGGTGGAGGAGGCTTGAAAGGAGATAGGGTATAGTGACTGTCCTCCCTCATTGAGAAATACTCTCAGAAACAAATGGAAAATGGTCCCATATTTAGAGTCATTTGCTCAGTCAGAAATATATTTATGGCTTCAGATGTGTCCACTCTGGAAACACTCTGCATGTTCTTCTGTTGTTTGGAGATCTCAATACTTAGTTCTGATGCATCCATTTATTTGTTGAATATTTGAGCTCAAGATCTTACTGTAGTTCATTGGGAAAATATGAGTAAAGATGAAGGTTTTTGTCTTATGGAGCCTACATGTGCGGAGGTGGGAAACAAAAATGCTCAGCGCACACATAAATGGTCAGATGCTGTTGGCACCAAGAACCTATGTCAGGATGCCATAAAGCAGACTAACAGGTGGAAGGCTGTTCCCCGGCTTGATGAGTTAGTGAAGATCCCTTTGAAGTGGGATTTCTGAGTGATCCAACTACATGGCTGTCTGGGGAAAGAAAATCCAAGGTAGAAGAGACAAAAATCCTCCTAGCCAGAGAGATCTCACCTTACACAGAAATGTGAAGGACCACTGTGGCTGGAGAATGAACTTCATCTTGTCACCCGGGCCTGGAAATTCAAGAGAAGGAGGCTAGAGTTTTCCTGCATGCCACGGAAAGTGTTGGGCTGGGGGTGGGGAGACTTTCAAACCCAGGAGCTGGCCCCGGATATAAGACACTCACCTCAGGCACAAAATCAGAAGGGCCATTCGAAAATTCAATAAGCAAGGTAAGTTGTATTTTAAAATGAATGCAAAAATTCATGATGAGCAAAATACAGTTGGTTCTACTTTATCTGAGGTTTCTCTTTCTATAATTTCAGTTAACCCTGGTTGGAAAATAAGAAATGGAATATTTGATAAATACACTGTGCATGCTACCAGTCCATTGGCCTCCGGTGTCTGTCTTCCCCTGATTCTCCCTGGCTACTCTGAATTTCTTTCCTTTCTAGCAACTTCGCTTTACTCCCTTTCCCAGAACTTTCTGCCTTAGTCAACAGACCTGAACACGGTCCTGTCCTCTGCCTCTCTCAGGGAGTTGATGTGTCTGTCCGATGACTAGCTCTCCTAAAGGAGATTCCTCTGTGAAAGTCAGACGTGTCATCTCTAGGACATGTCGTCACTGCTTGAGAATGTGAAAGGGAAAAAAATATTTATTTTGGCTGACAGTTTTGGTCTAGGCTGGCCTGCCTGTGTCCTTTCTGGATCTGTAGTGAGGCGGTACAACCTTGGGAGGTGGGCACAGCGAAACAGAGCTACTGCTCTTCATGGCAGTCAGGGAGCACAGAGACTAATGGACCAGACACAGCTACAAGGACACACTCTGTTCACTTACTGTATCTAGCTAGGTTCCACTTCCTAACGGTTCCAGCACCTTCCAAAACAATACTGCCAAGTGAGGTCCAGACCTTCAACACATGAGCCCATGAGGGCGTATGTATATTCCGACTGTAACAGCCTCAAGAAAGGTTGCTCGTTATCCCACACCACAGACTGTGTAGTGTCTGTATACAATTGTATTAATAGATATATGCGCTAGTTAGATACTGGTGCCAACTTGACAACTGAAGTCTGAGTTTTGGGAAAAATCTTTGAAGAATTAGTAGATATGGCAAACCCCGAGCGATGTGGGAAGACTCAGCCGATAGGGCGTGGGACCGTGCCTTGGGTGTGGGAAAAGGTGGAGAGAGCTGGTTGAGTCATTTGAGATACTTCAGGACACTTTGGCATACTTTCAGTCTGATGAGTGAGGTTTGTCCCTTTCTCAGCAATTCCTGTGCCTATAGTGTGGCCAGTTCATGTGGCATCTGGAGTTGGTACAAGGTCTTTGGACAACCTGGATTATGAACTGTAACAGAGAATCATAAGTAAGAATAAAAAACTCCCTGTTCCCTAAGTTTAAACAGTTCTGAATTGATCAGCAGCATGCAGAGAAGCTACAATAGTGCATTCCTTAGCTATTTAATGCTAAGTACAAAACTCCTTGTTTATCGTATCATTCTGAACTCCTCCCCACACGCTTCTTGAATCTCCCCTGTTTTTATTCTTCTTTTCATTGTCGTTGAACAGCCATGAGCCTCCACATTCATTGCTGTTCACTGCACAGAGAGAGTATCCTGATTAAAGTGGACAGTAGCATTTTTCCATGAGTATAAACATAGATGTTTAGAAGGCAATTTGGAACTCTTCAAGGTAACTAAACAACAATACTAAGCTCCCCATTTAGTTCCTATGCCTTCACTAGTCAGATATTGTTGAGTGTTGTACAGTACCAGCTATGAGTTCCTTCCTGTAGATTGGTTCTTCAAACCCAGTCACAGAGCGGTTAGTTATTCCATTGCAAGTGAACACATATTGTATCATAGGGTGGTATTGAAGTTACCAGTGTTCACAGCTAGGTAGACCGTCGATGCCTTTTCTCCCTCTATATAGCCCAGTACAGTATCTTCTGCCACTATAAAAGCTAGCCAGCAGGGAAAGAGCTTCCAGCTCCCTTCCAGGCCGATTTCTTTGAATCTTCAACCAAGGCGTGTGGTGTCTTCAACGCAAGGATCTGATCACTAGTTCTAGTGGGCAACCATGAGGAACAACAAGAGCATGTGTTGTTTTGGGACTATTACTTTCTGCAAATAACTTAAAACCAGTGGCCTGGAATTTTTCACACTCCTTCAAGCAGAGGATGGTAGGGTTAGGTGAACTTCCTCAAGGCAGCTAGGGACCAGCTCAGGAACCGGCTGGGTTTCCGATATGCCTTCTGGGGGCATGTGATGCTCCATTCCTGATATTTATCTAGGTGAAACAAGGTGTGACTGATTTGCCTCCCCGTTTCCCTGAATTTTGATAAAGGGTCACCTCATAAGTGTAGGAAACTGGGGCTTGGTAAGTCATTGGTCACATCTGGAAGACTGAAAAGCTGTCTTCAAGGTTTGTAGAATTTATTGTCACAGGAGCTCAGTAAATGAAACCTGTGGTTTCCTAAAGAGTCAAGTGGTTTTGTGACCCAGGGGGAGATCTGTTGTGGAGATTAAACCTGGGCTTGGGCTGTGGACTGGTTACTCTTTGTGTTGCTGTGAGACAATACCCAGAGTCAAGCAACTTAAGGGAGAAAAGGAGATTTATTCAGCCTATACAGTTCCAGAGGGGAGATACAGTCTTTCATGGCAGAAGTGGCATGGCTGGTGGTAGAATCTGGGCACAGGCTATGTCACACCCATCCAGGAGGCTGAGAGCTGCCCAAACTAGAGCAGACCTCTCCCCGAAGTAGAATGGGACTAATCCACCTCAAGTCCCACACCCCATGATTGCCTTTCTCCAGCAAGGCTCTACCTCCTAACGGTGCCATGACTTTCCCAAACACATGAGACTGTGGGGGACACTTTCAAACCATGACAGCTGGGATTAGGGTGGGGGTAGATGGAAGAGAAAGCAGTGACTTTTGTCCCTTCAGTCCTAGTCTCCAGAAGTCCATGTTATACCGTCTTTAAACTTTGGAAGGGGAGACCCTGCTAGGTAGAATGCCAGAACAGGGAAGCTGGGAAGGGAAACCTTAGGACATTTTGGGATGATTCTGTGGCTCTCCAAGTTAGCATCTGATGTTGTCTTCAAGAACACACCTGAACACACGATTGGTGAATGAAGACTGACTACAGAGTGGCTATCCCAAAGGAAACCTCTGCTGACCAAGTAGAAGCAGCCCTAGAGTTTGCCAGGGAGAAAAGCCCCATTTAAAAAAAAAAAAAGAAGGAGTACCTCAACATGCTTGTGCCTCTTGTAGACGTATCCCTGGAGTATCTATTATATAATACCTGGGTGTTGATCCTTGTGGTCAGCCGATGAGGAAGAACTTATTGTTCCATGTGTCTTCGAAAAAAACAAAACAGGATCAGTGATCTAAACATGTTCAAGAGCAGGTGGCTCCTGACTCTTCATTGACGCTTCTGTTTTCCAAGAAAGAAGCTTAAAGAGATGGTCATAAAACAAAGCAAACAGTAGATTCCGTGGCCACCAGGAACGGTTGTGGCTAGGCCTTGGCACTGAACAGCTTGGACACTGGGTCCCCACATACTTGTGCTTAGCCCCCTCTTTTTGTGCCTGTTTTGTGTACTCCATGGCCAAGGGTGTAATGATTCACTTCATATTTAGCTACCTTCTGTCTAGGCTCCTGGGACCTAGCGGATTGCCCTCTCCCCATATCTGAATAGAAGAATGGACACAGCCACACGATGGCAAGTCCAGCCCTCTCCATTGCAAAACAGGAATCTGTTTTCCTTTGATCTCTGGGAGCAGAGATGTGTCTAATCTTCTCCCTTCAGGGGGCTTGACCTCTGATTGCATTTTCAAGGCTGCAGTGAAATGCTGCTGGACGTCAAGCCGTGGTGCCCTCTTTGCACCAGAGCAGATGGAAGGATGTAAGATTCCCACATCAGTCAAGAAGGGGCTGCCAATCCGGTGTATAGGACAACGACTGTGAACACACGGTGGTGTAAATGGTTTTGTGTGTGTGTGTGTGTGTGTGTGTGTGTGTGTGTGTGTGTGTGTGTGTGTCCCTCAGCTGGACTTCTTCCTAATGTAGTATTCATGATTGGAATGAGTCTTGGACCACACCCTGAAAATTTCAAGACAATCCAAGAAAAACAGAAAGGGAAGTTAAATGTCCCTACTAGGAACTCTCTATAAGACTAGATGCAATTCTCAGATTTTTGGGTAAGATAGTTCGGTATGGAGGCGTTTTAGGGAGAAGCATCCATTTTACAGAAGAGAAGGATTGGGAAAGGGCTGTCCAACACACCCGTGGAGCTCTAGTGAGCATGCAGCCCAGCTTCAAGGGGATGCTGTGCTGAGGAGTCCTGTGTGACTAATTACATAAATACGGAGACATGCTGCCCCCCCCCAGACTAAAAGGTCTTTGGGACAATGAGGAGACCATGGCCCCCCATGCCCTCTTGTCATGCACACAAATGTCACAGGTCTCAGCAGAGACTTGGGGTGCTTTGATGGACAATGTGCTCTATTGAGTTGCAGAGATTTCCATTCCGTGCACTAAGCACGCCGCCTCAACAAACAAACAGCACCAGGACTGTGACTCCTTAATTACCTCCACTCAGTGGTCCTGCTGCTGTTGGAAGCATGGCAGATACTTGGAAGCATTAACATTCCTGGCTTTGGGTCAGGCTGGCCTTTGTGAGGGAGTCCAGCCCTGCCTCATTAGCTCAGGCTCGTGGGCCATTTGTGTCTCTGACGACAGCTTAATCATGGACATTGTTTACGAATCAGTATTGCAAAGACAGACTAGAGGGCTAATCTGAAGATTAGCACAAATGCTTGTTTTGGTTTATTCTTTAGGCCAGTGAATGCAAGAGTTAAACAAACTGTTTATGTAGCTTCTGTTTTCTGTAATAAGATTTTGGGGGGGGTGGTACATGCTCTAAGGCAGGGATATGTTTAGAGGTTTCTACATCTCTCTCCTCCTTTTTAACTTTGCTTGGGAAAAACCCAAAGGGAGCAGCAAAAGCTTTGGGGAAAATTGGGGTTGAATCACAGAAAAAGTCTTGGGAGTCAGCTAGTCAGGGAAACTTTGGAAACGTCATCTTGAGTCTGTCAGTTTTTGTAAACACTTTTGGAAGGCCAGTAGTCACATAGAATTCTTGAAATACACTTCTAGAAAGCTTGAAGAACATGAAAAGAGAAGTTCCTATTATGCATACTTGCTATTTTTCTTCTGTAATTGGAGATCGAAGTTACTTCTGTTTATGTGCTTGGGAACTACGGACACATTAATGGGGGGAGAAATGGGTCATTCCAGAAAAGACTTCAGGAGCTTTATACTGATTCGAAGATATTTCTACGACAATGTTTCTGTGGTTAGGAGTTTCGATTACTTAGGGAACTGGCCCAGAGTATTTAGAGTCTGAATGTCTCCCGCTCCTCAAATAACTGCTACAAGGTGGCAGCTGGAGGGTTGAGCTTTCCCAAGTGGATATCCTATGTGAATGCATTTCCTGGGAGACAGCACTCCAGAGATGAATTCAGCATCAGGCCAAAGTAATGATTATGCCAAGGTTCAACTTGATGAGAAACTAGTTTGTTGGCATTACTTACAGGAGCAGGAAGGAGGGTTACTTACAGCGGCAGAAATGACTTAAGGGCAGCAACATCTCTAGAAAGCCCACCCCACTATGACTGACAGCTTCCCCTTCAATGAACCTTCTTCAACCAAAAACCTTATTGCCCCCGAGGACCTGTGTGAAGGCACCTGCATTCTAGACCTTTCCCAGTTTCTCTGTTGCTGAGGGAATGTCAACAGTCAACAGGAGGGACGGTGATGGTCTCAGACAAAGATGACAGCTGTTTGTGCAGAGAAAAACACCACACAACAGATGTGTATCAGGGTAGAATATGGGACACAGCGGAGGTTCAGGTAGAATTTTGGAGCCATGTCTGCATTGATCTGGGTTGCCATGCATGAACGGTGCTTTAGCCTGGGTGTCAGGCTTCCGGGTGGGTGATGGAGTCTGGAGGAGGAAATTGTCCCCATTTCATCTGTAGATGGATCTGGGGCTCCAGACCCACCAGGAACAGGATTGTCCTTAGAGACTGAATTTGCCTATGTTCTTCCCTTGGGGACAGGAAGTAGGTGTGGAGATCTCTGTGTCTCTCACTGTCAGCAGAAGCTAGTGGAGTCAGACATAGGGTTAGGATGCTGGCTGTTGCCGCCAAGGGACCAAGGATGGAAGCCGAAAGCGATGGCAGCTTGCTGATGAGGGTTATTGCCCTAGGATATTTTTCAAAAATTTTGACTGAATTAGTTGCCAAGTTAAATATGTTGCGATTTCCCATGAACACCTGGATTTCTGTTCTCTGGAAATCAGTGGAGATTCCGAGTATAGGTGTCAGGATGCTCCTAAGGTGATCACAGAGGCCTTGGCTGACTGTGGACCGCCTGGGTGGCCTGTCACCTCATTCAGGTACCTTGCCTGAACCAGGCACAGCCACACACAGGTGATCCAGGAAGGCCTCTTTCCTACCACCAAAGGATGTTCATGAGCGTGTGTGTGTGTGTGTGTGTGTGTGTGTGTGTGTGTGAGAGAGAGAGAGAGAGGGAGAGAGAGAGGGAGAGAGAGAGGGAGAGAGAGAGGGAGGGAGAAATAGAGAGATGGAGACTAGAATGAGGGGATCGCGAGATGAGTTAAGAGAGATGTTGACGAGAGATGATGAGAGAGTAGGAGGCAAAGAGCGAGAGTTCTAGCTATCTCTAGCTTGATGCTAAGAGAGATATGGCATAGAGGCGGTAGCATAGGTATATCACTCGCGAGACTACCCTAATCAGAATCTTACTGCGCGCTCAGTTACGATCGACTGTTGGATAGAGCGTCAGCGGTTCTCTCTAGCCAGCAGTTAATATCAGCGCGTTTCCTCTAGTTCTCGTTCTTGTCGTTATTTAATGTGCGCGCTGATCCCCCAACCATTGTCCCTTTACGCGATCCTTCTTAGTGGTCTTTTAG